>ML781223.1:992832-1004386 GCA_009831015.1 Picea engelmannii | reverse complement strand
CAACCTTCCTAACCTCTTAACTCAACAAAACTATGGTGATCTTGGAAAGCTTCTCTTAATGTTTTTCGAGCACAGAAACAAAATTATAAAGAATCACAAGTAATCCCTTACCCTCTTAAGGTCTGATATACCAGTTCGGTCTTAGTGGATGTTAATCATCATCATCATCATCAAAAAAGAAAATTAATATTTTATGCTACATGAACATCTCCCCATACTGAGTTGTAGAGCACCTCAACGCTCTATAGCTATATATAATTTTTTATTAAATAATGTTTTATTATTATTTTAATGTGTTATGTTACATGAACATATCCCCATACTAAATTGTACAATATCTTTCTTTCAACTCAATAATAATAAAACATTTCGACTTATTTTATATATATAATATTTTAATATATTATAAAATATTTTAGTATATTAATATATATATATATATATATATAGAGAGAGAGAGAGAGAGAGAGAGAGAGAGAGAGAGAGAGAGAGAGAGATTTGAATTTGTTTTGATTTTATTTTTCCTAGTTTAAATCAATTAATAAATTATCAAAACAATGTAGTGGTTACTGACGTGGTAATATATTATAAAATATATTAATATATTAAAAATTATTGTAATAATTTTTTAATATATTAATATGTTTTAATATATATTTTTAATAACAATATTTTGTAACACTATAATATTAATGTTTTAAACCGGCATAAATCCATCTTAATCTTGATCAAGGATCAAATCTCTTTAGATTAAAAAGCTTTTTAGAGTGCAAAACATGAGGAAAGGTTAAAAGTTTGCACATAGAGAGAAATTATCCCTCTCCACACTTTATAGATCCCGGGTTAAGATGGATCTATGTTGATTATAAAATAATGGTATCATTAAATAGTATAATTAAATTGAAAAAAATATAGTAAAGAAAAGAGACATGATTAAATGGATATGATAGAATAAATGGACATGAAGAAAATATAGTAAATTATAATTGTAAATACACATTTGTATAATAATAATAAAGAAATTCCCCCTGGGGTGTGGTGTAGAACAATAGGTAATGGAATTTGTTGTTAAGGCATTATGTTGTGTGAAGTCATCGATTAAAAACCCTTTATTTACCTTGTGTGTCGTGTAAGGGGCCACGTTGACATGCATGAAAATTATTATAATTAATAAATAAAAATTATCAGGAATTCTCTTACATACCATATTTATATTTTCCAATGTGTTTTTACAATGTAATCCTTTACATTGTTGTAAAATTAAAGGATGTGAAAAACAACACAAGTTTAGTCTATATAATTTATTTTATGATTCTACTTTTCTATATGTTAATGCAACTTTGTATAAAAATACAACTTCTTTATCTTTTATATTCATATTTTTTAATACCCAAATTAAAAAAATCAATTTAAAAAAAAATATATGTAATAAAAAAAATTCTAAAATGTATAAATGTTAGTAAGAGGTACTACTTCCTTGCATCTATCCTATTAATATTAGAACTTAAAAGTAGTTAGTCTTCAAATAAATGTAGTCTAAATACAAAATGTTTCCCAAGATACCAGCAAACACATAGTGCACTTTGATAAGTTTCATATGATATATGTTCTCGAAATCTAGCATTCTTTCCTTTCTAAATATATGATCTTTAATAGTGCACTTTGATAAGTTTCACTAAAAATGATATATGTTCTCGAAATCTAGCATTCCTTCCTTTCTAAATATATGATCTTTAATAGGCACATTCATTTTTATTTTTTTTTCCACAAGAAAAATACTCTTTATATTCAAAAGGATATAAAAAATTACACAGACCGTCTTCTCGGAAGGCAGCCCTCCTAGGAAGAAATGCTAAAAGCTTGGATCAATCATGACTGTCAAGACTTATAACTCAAATTCTCATCTATGATCGGCTTCCATTCAATGGTTTTCAAACTAAAACTGTAAAAGACCAATCAAAGCTTTATCTTGTTGGCTGGTCCTTCATTGCCATCCTCCCATATTGTAAAGCATATATGGCCCGATGGAAGATGCAAAGATTTTTTTGAAATGGTATCCGCCTCGTTGTTTTCCTCTCGGAAAATGTGATGGAAAGAGAGTTTTCTAAACATCAAAGCCGCTTCTTTGGTTCTCTCTTTCCAGCAACCAAGGAATGCTACCTGGAAGTCAGTAAGACCATTCAACCAGTCGATAGTAAGTTTTGAGTCTCCAAGCAATATCAACTCTTCGGTGTATCGGCTTGCCAGGACGAGAGATGCCCATGCACCTAAAAGTTTTGCCTTCATGTTTGTTCCTTGTCCGCAGTTCAAGGTCCATCAAATGTTGGTGTGTGGGTTTAGTACAATTTTTCCCCCGGCTCCACAAAGAGCACCTCCTTATTGAGAGGCTCCGTCGAACTAGGCTACTGTCCTGTCAGTAGGGAAGACAAAAATGTGTCGAAAGGGGGGCAGAGCCTTTACGATTTTGCTTACGTTTGTAGCTTCAGCAAGAAAGTGGTTTGATATTCTTTGTATGGAAGGTGTACTCTCTTTAAAAATTGCTTCGTTCCTAGCCTTCCATACTTGCCAGCAGAGGTGGACAGGGAGCATTTTATGATTGTTGTTATCCATAATCCAACTGCAAAAGAAACCTTGAATACTGGTACCCGACCATAGGGAAGTGAACTTCAGCGTTGTTGAAAGGTTTGACCAAATCGCTCGAATGAAGGAACAGTGAATGAAGACATGGAGCGTGGTTTCACTAGCAGATTTGCAGAGGATACAACGGCTCGGGCCCTCCCAGCCACGAGCTTGTAACTTTTCCCACACTAATAATCTGTTTTCGATCAGGAGCCACGCAAAAAGTTTGAGCTTCATAGGGTAGTCGTCCTTCCAAATCCTCTGTCTCCAGCTAGCGTTTAGAGGTTTCCATATATTTGTTGCCAAAGCAAGATAGACATTTTTTGCATTGAGCTGGCTAAAGCCATCTCCTCCCGTCCAGAAAATTGAATCCGACTTATCTTGTAATCTCAGGCCAGATTCTTTGATAAGCTTGATGAAGCCGTCCCATTCGGTTAAAAACGCAGGGTCCAGGTGAAGATCCAATCCATTGAGCCAGGTGTCACCTAATGGTCCTTTTGTGGTCTGATAGCAGAATTGATGCAAGAAGATGAGGCTCTTGGCTTGTAGGTGCGTGAGAAGAGGAGGTGAGAGTAAGGATTTTCTTCCCAAGCCCAAAAAGTTGTCTTTGCCAACTTCAATTAATCATCCATTACCTGGATTCCACAAGAGCCCCTGTAAAAGAATCGGAAGGGAGGATAAGAGATATTTCCAGGTCCGTGAGCCTTTTGTAGGGCGGCCCGAGGCGAATCTGATCCATAGGTGAACTGGAATATGACGGAGATATTTTGCAGTGATAACTCTATTTCATAGGCCCGATTTCATTAAAATTCTCCAAAGGGTGTTAGTCGTGAGTGCTTTATAGAAAAGAGTTAGATTTTTAAGGCCCCAACCTCCCATCAGCTTTGGTTTAGATAAAACCTCCCATTTGCTGAGATGATAACCTTTGTTCTTTTTACTACCGTTCCAAAGGAAGGAGAAGATGAGATGATGGAGAGAAGTCAAAATAGTTGCCGGGATGTGAGCTAAAGCCATCCAAAAAATCGGGATACTTTCCAGAGCCGCCTTTATCAGGACATACCTTCCTCCCATAGAGAGAAATCTGTTTTGCCAGTTGTGTATTATGCCTTCAAATTTGTCAATTAACCAGGTCCAATCATGTTTTGTATAGTTGGAGGATTTTAAGAAGTAACCCAAATAGGTGAAACCCTTCGATAGCTCCAAAGATGTAATTCCATACAGCTCTTTTAAATCTGTTTGCAAAGGTTCTTGGACATTTGAAACTAGGAAGGCCAATTTATGGACATTGATTTCTAAACCTAAAACATCACAAAAGGAAATTAGTATAGAATGAATGATGGTCCATTCAGCGAGATTTGCATTCGACAAGATCAACACGTCATCTACAAAAAGGATATGCAGGATATGTGTCAGCCCCATGACCTTTATCCCTTTCAATAGCCCATCTGCTTGTTTGTTCTTGAGTAAAATGCTGAGACCTTCCAGGATAAAAATGAAGAGTAGTGGAGAGAGTGGGCATCCCTGAAGGAGCCCTCTCTCACATTGAAAAGTCTGTGTTGCTTCTCCATTGATCAAAATAGCCAGGGTGGCCGAGGAAATACAACCCATTATCCAATTCGTTGTAATGATGTCGAAGCCACTCTGTATGAGAATGAGATGCAGAAAGTTCCAGTTAATGCAATCGAAATCCTTTTTGAGGTCCAACTTAAGAAGAATGGCCTTTAGTTTTTTTGTCTTTATGTTGTGTATGCATTCTTGTGAAAATCCTATGGCATCAAGAATCTGTCTTCCTTTTAGGAAGCCAAGCTGTTCTTCTGATAGTGCCTTGGAGAGAAAGGGACGAAATCTTCTGGCAATGATTTTTGAGATTATTTTATAGCAGAGGTTACAGAGAGATATAGGACGGAAATCATTAAACTGCCTGGGAAGATTAGATTTAGGAATCAATACAATAAATGTGTTGTTTAGCTGGGAGTTTACTTTCCCTCTGCTTCTCGCATCCTCGACGACGTCCAGGAGGTCTTGTCCCATAAGATCGAAAAAGTGTAGGAAAAGTTCGACCGACCAGCCATCGGGTCCTGGGATTTTCTCCTTCTTAAAACCTTTCAAAACTTCGAACAGTTCCACCTTTGTACAGGGGGATTCTAAAGTTAAATCCTCTTCGGATGTGACCAATTTTGGGTAAAGGCTAGCTATTTGTGTCTGAGAAACTAGAGAAGGCTCTGGTGTTGCCTTATAAAAAGATTTATAATGGTTGTAGGCCGCAGTTTTGAGGTCTGCCTGTGTATGATGTAATAAACCATTCTCGTCTTCTATATCCCAGAGATACTTTTTTGATCGCCGAGAGCAGGCTATTCGGTGAAAGAAACTCGTATTTTTATCCCCTCCAGCTAGCCAAAGCGATCTACTCTTCAATCACCATCTCTCCTCATCATCCCGAAGATGTTTATTCCGGGCTTCCTCCAGACAGAAAATCCTATAATCGAGATCCTCGTGACTGTGGTCCTGTAGCTTTTTTTTTAGAATGTTTTCCAGCTCCAGTTCTATACTGTTTAGCTCGACCTGTTCCCTTTTCTTTTTGTCCCTTAACTAGTGAATAGTCTGAGATTTTAGTCTTGTGAGATTTCTGATCAAGTTCCCTTGGGCGCCTTCAGGTAAAGTAAGGGTACTGTCTTTCCAAACCGCATTTACCATAGAATTAAATGAAGTCTCCCTCAACCATAGGTGATTAAACTTGAAGGGTTGTCCCGTTCCATAACGGCCTTCCCCATCTGTAAACAGATTGACACATGGTCAGATAGGAAGGGTAGATTTACCCATGCGCAACTACAAAAGGAGGGCAGGAGTAGCCCCTCGGCAATTAGAAATCGATCGAGTCGTTTAGCAATACTAGCTGATCCTTGTCGACCATTCCTCCAGGTAGGCAGAAGCTCGACCGACTTCATATCGATCAAAGCATTTTTGTAAAAAAAATGATTAAAAAAGTTAGATAATGGATCAAACAACGCCTTATCTCCCCACATTTCTTTTGGACTGGTAATTAAGTTGAGATCACCAGCAAGTATGAGGTTCTTAACCGCCAGTAAGCCTAGGTCATCAAGTCGTTGCAAGAAGGATTTTCGGTCAACACAGGGGCCATATACGTTGAGCAAATTGATAGATATGTTGAGTTCGAAGCAGTTTCCGGAAAGTAAAATTCCCCTGGGGCTAAGCATCGGTGAATGATCAAATAAGTTAGGGTCCCAAGAGGCCAGTAGGCCCCCCAAGTTTCCCACAGAGCTTGTTGTGCAGGACAGCCAGCTCGAACAGAACTGATGTAGAAAATCCCTGGCCACAGCTGCATCCACCAGTGTTTCTTGTAGGAAGATGGTTGAAGGTTGAGTCTGCTCAAGGAGTCTTTGCATGGAGGCTTGTTTCAGGGGTCCTCCAACCCCTCTGATGTTGAAGGATAACAGGATCATGATTTCCCTCTGGCAAGGGCTTTTAAATCTCTAAGTGCCCCGTGAGTAGGAACATAAGTAGTGACCGATGACGATGATCCAATCAGAGTCTTCTTTCGCGCACTACGAGTTTTTAGTGGCGATAGTTCAAGCCCAATGCCTTTTGACCAGGTAGGATCCAGATCTGGTGAAGGAATAACTCTTGAAGATGAAGTTTGGTCATATAGATGTGAGGAAGGTTGAACAAGATTTTTCCCAATATAGGTCTAGATGGGTATCGAATCAAAAGGGAGAGTGGTTGCAGGGTTATCTTCTAGGAGCAGGTTATCTAGTTGGGTTTCAGATTGGGATGGCTCTGTGTAGCCAGCTAGGGTGAAAGAAACTTGAGAAAAATCTGTAACTGAAGTGGGTTCAGTCACTGATTCTCTTGTAGGAAAAAGTGGGGGACGAGTAGAGCTGGTGATGATTGGTGGAAAAGGCTCAGGTGAGATTGGCTGGGTAGGGGTGGTAATAGGTGAAGAGACAGGCTGAGCTAGCAGGGAAATCGATGGGTCAGGAGGCAAAATAAAGTCAGCTTGCTCAATAATGAAGAGCCTATTCGGGGATGAGAGGGTATTGTAAAGGGCAGGACAGAGGTTTTGGATCTTACCCACTAATGTGTCACCTGAAGTAGTGTCATCTCCTCACGGACCGGGAGTCTCCTTCGTCATTTGCTCTGGTGACGATATGTATCCATTGAAATACAACTCTTCCGATGGATCCAAATAAGCTTCAGGAGGGGGGAATTTCGAACAGTCTCTTCTCAGGTGGCCTGTTCTGCGGCAAAAAGAACAGCGAAACAGAATACCAAGGTAGTCCAGGCACTGAGAGTAGAGATGATTACGCCCGTCTATCTCCAAAATTTCAGGAAGTCCATCCTGAATATCTATGTCCACATAGATCCTCGCCATTTTTCTATCTAGAGCCTTTAGATAGTTTAAATCTACCATTAGGAAACGTCCTAAGGAAGCTCCAATGAGTTCAAAAGCTCGTTGGTTCTAGAGATGTAGTGGGAGACCAGGAAGGAGTACCCAGATGTCTCTGTGGCTAAAGAACTCCGTGGATGGGTTAAAGCCAAGTCTCCAACGTTTAAGCATGAGACTTCCCCCATCAATAGGCAAGAATCTTCCTAGGATCAAAGCAGAATCCTCTGGAGTCTTGAAAATAAAACCTAGCCATCCGTTTTGTAGCAGATGTATCTTAGGCAGGTAGCCAAGAAGCGATTTCCAATTATTTGCGATCCAATCCTCTATCTTCTGGTTACATTTTTCTTTATATGCGAAATTCCCTACTAGAGCGCACAAGGCTAGGTTGCAAGCCTCTGATAGACCAATATCCATTCCAAGTATGAGCTTGGGATGTTTTTGTTTAGGTTTCCAAACCTTTTGTGGTCGCTTATGGAAACCATAAATTTTGTAAGAGGGGTAATCGTCCGAGATCCTACTACCTAGTCGAGAAAGTCTCCCCCCGATTCCTGTTCCAAGCTGTGTTAATTTCTTGACAATGGGGAAGTGTTAATTTGTATGTTTCAGTTTAATTCTATTGTTGTTTTAGAATTTTTGAGCAATTGAGGTATCAATAGGAATGGTGAGGATAATAAAAGAAAAAAATGCCATGGAAAATAGTTACATGATCCTTATATTGATGAACAAAAATATGGATATTAATATTGTGAAAGTTTTTGGACAAAGTCAATTTATCATTAAATTTCAAGTGTTATTGAATGTGCCAGTTAACTTTTTTATAGTTACATGATCATTATATTGATGAACAAAAATATGGATATTAATATTGGAAAAGTTTTTGGACCAAGTCAATTTATCATTGGATGACAAGTGTTATTGAATGTGTCAGCTAACCTTTCTACGTTGTAAGTAGTGCAATGCATGAAACTCATTACAATGATTTTGTAGGGTTGGGAATCATGAAACAAGGACTCCATATGACTAGTTGAATACGGAACTATACAATATCTATAATTATGTTCGATATACTTTAGGATCATGTAATTTTTTAAGCATATTCTCATTGATAATACATTTGTGTATTCATTATTCTTGGTGTAACACACCTTATACTCCATTCTTGGCATGTGTCACTAAATCCAAACTTGTGTCACTTACTGAAACTTTTGAATTTCTTTTCAATTTCACCTAACTATGATACCATTAATTAATTAATTTTGGCCTTTCTGAAGGCTCATATTCTTTTATATTAATTTTTGTATACTAATTAATAAAACACTCAAGGCCTTTGTCTAGGATGATGATACCAACATAATTAATATTCTTTACGTATGTAACAAATATGCAGTCCTAACAACATACATTCCATGCATAACTATGTACAATTACAATATAATAGAATTAAACATAATACACACAATAATCAACATGTAAACACACATAAAAGAACACTTATACTTTGTTGAAAATCACCAACTGGATGCAGACTTCAGACATTCTTCCCAACCATAGACTATGTTGTTCATTCACTCTCAACAACAGGTCACCACCGAGCTGGGACTATGACTCCACTAGGGAAAAGGATACCTAAGCCAAACTAGGTTCCAACAACTCACAATTCAAGACAAGGCCAATGAAACCAACTCTAGCAACAATCCCACCTCACAGCCTCTCATTCCCCACAACCTATCCCATCCTAGGAAGTGTACCCATTCACTGCTCCACAAACCTTCGGTTGTACCCCTTCCCTTCTAGGCTCCAGCAATAGGTCGACCGAGAAGTCTCAAAAAACTATGGCACTTGGAACACAAGGTTGATCTCAAAGAGTCATGGAACCCACCAGGCTAGCACATAGGAAAACCTATTCCCAGTAGTTCTCTCACTCAAAGAGAAAGCTCCACATGCTTGAAAACTTGCTTCTTCCACCCAATCCCCCAAGGATTTTCAGGGTTAATTCTACTAGATTACCTTGGATTCTTCCCTCACACTCCCAGGAAAAATTTCAATGATGGAATGGAATAATGAATGAGAATTACACGAAAATCCCCCTTTAAATATGCATGTTCCATTTTTGACACATGGAACTTAAGGAACTCCCTTTTCCCCACTTGTAATGTGTTCCCCCTCTCTTAGGAACTTAGGATAACATCAAACATAAAGGCTTATGACTTTAGGAATGTATTATTATATTCCTATTGGCTTAATCCCCCTTGACTTAGCCCCTTTTCCCCAAGTCCTAGCCCCCCATACACTTTCTTCTAACTTGGTTTGCAGCAGTGATGTATTTTATTAATATATTTGAGTGTGATTACAACTTACAATGATAAACTTGTTGGCCTTTTAGCATCTAGGCTTTCCAGCCTCATATCATATAGGAATTGCAACCCAAAACATCTCGACTCACCAACCTATAAAACATATGTGCATTTACAATATAGGGTTCAACCTAGGGGTATTACATTCCCCTCCCCTTTATTTATGCATTGTCATAAGTGTATTTTATACACATGCACAAACAAAATTCTTCAAAAAACTCCAAAAGGATGTGCGTACTCTTCCCACGTGGCATCCTCATGCTCCCATGTTGCATCCTTGGGACCATAGCAAGTCCATTGTACTTTTACCAACTCGATGGCTCGATTTTGGAGCACCTTGAGCTTCCTGTCCAATATGCACAATGGTTGGACCTGGAAGTCACCCTCGTGCTCCACCTATATCACATTCCAATAACTTACATGATTAGCATCATGTACATACTTTTTAAGCAAAGACACATGGAATACATTATGAATGTACATGGATGTAGGCAGTGAAAACATGTATGCAACAAGACCAATCCTCTCTAGGATTCTGAATGGTCCACAATAACTTGCTGCCAGCTTTAGGTAGCTTCCCAATTTGAGTGAACTCTTCCTAGTTTTTACTTTCAAGAAGACATGTTCACCCACTTTGAATTCTATGTGAATTCCTCCTTTGTCTGCATAACTATTTTGTTTATATTGTGCATCCTTTAAATTATGTTTTATTTTCACCATCTACTCTTCCATTTGCTTGAGAAATTCCATCCCAACCACTACTCTATCTACTGGGTTGTCCTAGATCACTAGCATGTTGCACTTTCTGCCATAAAAAATTTCTAATGTGCTCATCTTCAAAGATGCTTGATACCCATTTTTATAAGAAAATTCCACTAAGTGTAGATAATCTTCCCATTTTGATGGTTTATCCATCACATACATCCTCAACATATCATCAATCACATGATTAACTCTTTTTATTTTCCCATCTTACTATGGGTGATATGTTGTGCTAAAATTTAAATTTGTCTCAAATCCTTTAAATAATCCTTTCCATAAATTTGATGTAAATTTGGGATCTCTATTAGAAACAATCGCCTTAGGCACACCATGTAACCTGGAATTTCCCTCATGTAAATTTCCACAATGTTGGTTTCCTTGTGACTTATCTTCACACGAATAAACTAAGTAGCTTTAGTTAGGTTCTCCACCACCACCATGATGGAATCATGATGTTTCATTGTTCTGGGAAGCTTGGTAATAAATTCAATTGTCACAACTTCCCATTTCCACTCAAGAATGGACAATGGTTGTAGTGATCCAGCTAGATATATGTGCTCATCCTTTACCTTTTAGCATTCTAGACATCTGTCTATATAATCAACCACTTATTTCTTCTTTCATGACCAAAAATATTGCCTTCTTACAACTGCAATGGTTTTATGATATCTTCAATGCCCAACATAAAGCGCATTATGCATTTCTCTCAACACTAAATTTTTAAGTTCTTGGGATTTAGGCACATGTACTTTTCCCCTGTACATGAGGATTCCATCATCTCTCAACTTATAATCTTTAATTTTCTGTTGAAAATATCCTTGTTGTAATGTTTCCTTTGTTTGCAAATAATGTTGATTCGATTTTGCAGCTTCCAAAATTCTATCCTTTAAATTATATTTATACATGCTAATGGTTGTAGCATGCATCTCATGCACTCTCCTGCTGAGTGCATCATCCACTTGGTTTTCCTTTCCTTTTATATGCTTGATTTCAAAATCATACTCACTTAGGCATTACAACCATCTTATTTGTCTGGAATTCAATGTTGGTTGTCCAAAAAACTATTTTAGACCACTATGTTTTTTCCTCAACTCAAATCTTTTTCTCATAAGATAATTCCTCCACATATTTAATGCATGAACTATAACATACCCATTTTGGGTAAGGATTCCCCAAGCCCTTCCTTGCATGCATTAGTGCACACAATAAAATATTCATTTGTGTTAGAACACATGAATTTAGTTATGCATGAGTTGCATTATTCATCAATATAACACATGTATAAATACAATGATGTGATGTTTGGATTCATTTTACAAGAGGTCTCTTGGACTCCCAATGATGTTTCCTATTACTTGACTATTCATATTTTATCAAGTAAGTAGTAACGGATTACATTTCCAGCACCCCCCCC
>ML781223.1:966883-992825 GCA_009831015.1 Picea engelmannii | reverse complement strand
AGAGAGATGGAATCTAGAAGTGTGCAATTGAAATTTGGAAGTGGACAAATACCAATGGTTGAATGTGCTCTCTGAATATGGTGGTTTTGGGATGACCAAAAATTGAATGGCTTGTATAAGTTGATGTCTTCTACTAATTGGTGGTGGTGGTTTAAGCAAGACCACAAACCAATCTAGCGGTTTACGAATGTCCACAAACTCTAGAACTTGGCTCTAGGGATCAATGGTTCCCAAAACATTTCCTAAGTTAGCTAGAATTTAGAATTTGGTGTCTTCTTCTAATTGGAAGTGCTCTCAAATTTTGGTTTAAAGACGACCATAAATTGTTCTCTAGCAGAAGTTGAAAGTCTTCTACTAAGTGGAGGTTTAAGAAAAACCTCAAACCATTGTCTATCAGAAGTTGTAATTCTTCTACTAAGTGGTGGTTTTGGGTGACCACACGCTGAATCACACTCGCTTTCCACGCTTTCTTGTTATTGATCGATTCATAAGACTTCGAAACTTGAAGCATGACTACCAATCGTTAATGTTTTCCCCCCATGTTAGGTATAAGGTGAGAATATGCAAATGCTTTACTACAAAATGTGTCAATACTCGAGAATGAAGTGTACAATATGACTAAGATATATTCTTGACAGTTGATAACCATTGCCAAGAATTCATCCACACATAGTGGTTCTTTACTCTCACAGGTTTCTTGTGTTTAGAACATATGTTTGAAGGATGATTTTTCTTTTTGCAATGCTCACAAGGAAGAATATCAAAACATTGATCTTCCATATGGTCAACTCGCTGACAATGTTGGCATTTCATAATCTACTCTTGAACTGGAGTAGGTGAATATTGTTCAACAACACTTATATTCCAACAGAGGATAAACACCTTCAAAAACCACTCACAAAACCAAATCAAATATCAACAAACCAATGTTTTGATGTGGTAAAACCCCTACAGGAAAACATCCATGGCCCCAACCAACATTGCCACTTGGAAAAATTTATTAATGCAAAAGAAAAATATTACAGATATATTTACAAGAGAGTTTCTCACAATCAATCATCGACACACAACCCTCGATGATCTTTAAATAGAGATCATGGACCAATCAGGTGTTAATCCATGGATCATTGTAGTCATTAAGATCAAGGATAATATGATATGTCAGGAACATATCGTGACCATTGGATTTCCTAAATACAAATACATACTAATGGATACTAAAGAAACACACTAAGAAACACATGTTTACCTAATGATGCATTAGACCAAGTTGATCTTAACTAACTCCTAAGTGTCTAAATATCCTAACATCCCCCTTTAATAACAACTTGGGATAGGATTGAAGGATTTACAAAGGTGACACAATAGGAGAAGGAAGGAGGAATTAGATCATATCCCCCCTTAATTACAATTTCATGTACTCCTAAGATAGATTGAAGTTTGGAAAAATTCACTTTTGTAAGAGACTTTCTGAAAATGTCTACAACTTGATCTTCTATAGGGAAAAAGAGCACTTCAATAACTTGGTCATGAATGAGCTTTTAGATGAAGTGCATGTGTAGCTCGATGTGTTTGTTGCACTTATTTTGAACTGGGTCTTTGGTGATCTTGATGGCACTCTAGTCATTGCACCAAAGGTTGGTTGGATGCTACTACTGGAATCCAAACTCTAGAAGGATATGTAGAAGACAAAAGGCTTTCTAACTTTTATTAATTGTTTCTTGGTATTATGCTTCTATTGAAGAAAGTGCAATATCCTTTGGTTTCTTATAGGCCCAAGTGACAGGTCCTAAACCAAGGCTAAAAACATAACATGTAGTAGAATTTCAATCATCGGGGTTTCCAACCCAATCTAAATCCATGAAACCAACCAATAAAGGAGTCCCCCTTGAGTTGTAATGTATTCCAAATTGAAATTTACCCCAGACGTATCAAAGTATCCTCTTAGCTTATTTCCAATGGATCTCATGTGGTGTTTGCATATACCACTCAACAATACCAATAGCAAAGGAAAGATCAATACTGGTATGAGTCAAGTATAAGAGTCTACCAACTAGATAAATATAGAAAGTGGCATCAAATTCAAGAGAAGTACAAGTGGCAGTAAGTTTGAATCTAGACTGGAAGGGAGAAGGGGTTGGTTTTGAATCTTCCACGTGAAAGCGACAAATAAGGTCACAAACATACTTATAATGGTAAAGAAAAATTCCTTCATTGGTTTGAAAAACTTGGAGGCCAAGGAAATAGTGGAAAAATCCTAAGTTTGTCATTTCAATTTTTTTTCTCAAGGATGGTTTTCACATGATTTAAATGTTTTGGCTCACTACTAGTGAGGATAAGGTCATCAACATAAAGAACAAGGATTGTGAGATGTCTTCCTACTTTCTTATTATAGACATAAGGGTTAGAATGAAATCTAGAAAATTTGATATCAAGAAGAAATCTATCCATTTTGGCATACCAAGCTCGAGTTGGATCTTGATTAAGACCATAGAGATATTTATTAATGTGGAAAACAAGGCCCTTGCAAAAAATCAATATGGACATCAACTTCAAAGGTTAAGAACATATAATGGAGGCAAGTATGTGAATAATAATTTTACAAGTTACTGTGTTGCACAGGGCATCCAAATGCAACACATTGTTCCATATACACCACAACAAAATTGTGTTGTTGAGAGAAAGAACCACACTGTAAAAGAAATGGATAATTGTATGAACCAATCTAATGGATTAATTTTAAAATATTCGAAATAAGCCATTAATTGTGCAAATTACATAGTAAATCGCACTCCTACGAAGGCTTTAAAAAATATAACACCAGAAGAAGCATGGAATAAAATTAAGTTAGATGTAAGTCACTTCCATGTATTTTGCAGTGTAGCATGGGCTCACATTCCTGATGAGAAAAGGAAATATTTACAACCTAAAAGTGAGAAGTGTAGATTTCTTGGTTATTCTGAAGATGTCAAAGGTTACAAACTTCTTCAACCACATTGTAATGAAACTATTATTAGAAGAGATGTTAAATTTGATGAAAATATCTTGGCTTGTGAGCCTAATTCGGTGGTTGTGTCTTCTTTGGCCTACGATCCATCTTTAATGTTTGTGCCTTCTTCTATTACTATTCTATTTTCTTATTCTTCAGATGATAATAGTGAGGATCAAAATCCACCTTTGCATGCTCACCTTCCTCTAGATGAGTCCATTCAACTTGAACCTACACTAGCACCATCACTTCCTGGATGGGTCTATTCAACACGAGAAGCAACTGGTGATATTGTCGGAGATCCTTCATATCAACATCAGACACATTCATAATTCTAGCGATCCTATTCTCTTTTGGCTCAAGTTTCAGAGACTCATGATCCAAAGACATTTACAAAAGATTTAGGTCATCTAGATTGGGATAAAACAATTAATGAAGAGTATCATTATTTAATGGAAAACGATACTTGGGATCTTGTACCTCTTCTGAAAGGAAGAAAAATTGTCAAATGTAAATGGGTCTATAGAACTAAGTATGCATCAGTTGGAAGTGTTTAAAGACACAAGGATCAGTTAGTTGTCAAAGGATTTTCCCAAGTTGAAGGAATTGACTATAATGAAACCTTTTCCCATGTAGACAAAATGAATTCCATCCACCTTGTTCTTGCCCTTGCTGCCTCACATAACTAGGAGGTCCATTAGATGGATGTTAAATATGCCTTCTTGTATGGGGATTTGCAATTGAACATTGTATCAAAGAAAATATCAACACATCGATGTTTTGACATGGTAAAACCCCTACGAGGAAACATCCATGGCCCCAACCAATGTGGCCACTTGGAGCAATTTATTAATGAAAAAGAAAAATATTACAGACATATTTACAAGAGATTTTCTCCCAATCGATCATCGAAAAATGACCCTCCATGCTCTTTAAATAGAGATCATGGAAGAATTGGATGCCAAGTCATAGATCAATGTAGTCATTAATATCAAGGAGATTATGATCTATCAGATCACTCTATGTTGGTAATATATCGTGACCATCGAATTTCCTAACTAAAAATGCATACTAATGCATACTAAATAAACACACTTTTACCTAATGACACATTATACCAATTTGATCTTAACTAACTCCTAAGTGTCTAAATATCCTAACAAATATGAATTCTCTTGAAGAAATCCAACACTCTGGAACTACAACGCTTTGGTGTAATCATGAATATGAAAGGTGACTTCCTTTTCATATCTGATATTTGTTATATGCTTTTTGTTCCTTATTTATTCAAAAGGTATTATGATTGGCTTGGAGAGAGGAAGCTTAACTTCATTTGTACTTGAATATGAAGCTATCTCATCGACTTTCTTCTGCACTGGTTGTTCATCTAGGTCATCATCATCTTATTCTTCAAGAAGATGGTTTTTTTTAACAAGGACTAGTTAAGAATGTTAAAGATTCTTTCATTCAAGTGCATCGTAAAGAATTTGAGTCTGAGTTTGCAGTAATGCTACTTTGTCATGCGAAAATTGCAAGCATGTTACAACAAACTACAAAGTTTCTTTGTCATTGGTGATTGTATTGTCTAGAGAAGAGAGGATTAGAGTGTTTAATAACTCTAACAGATCCTCAACTCAAGCCATTTTAAAAACAAAATTAGACTTCATAGGGTTTCTTGCAAATCCACCCTTTAACAATCAGACTAAAAACTGAAAACATCAAATGGAGGGTGTCAACTTCTACTGAAAGATGCACCCATTTATAGAAAAACACAAGTAAAATTACATAAGTATACCTTGATTTTGGTTAATGTGCCATCGATGATTTTGTTTCTATCACATTGAACGAATGTTCTTGAAATCCTCCTTGACAACTAACTCGCTTCCCAAAGAACCAATGAGAGGATAAATTGTTGCGATAGGTATAGATTCTAAAAGATTATGTAATTAGAGAATTCACAAAGCTCTTCTAGATGCAGCAACAAGAGCAACTATAAATAATGTTGAGGACAATATTTAATTTTAAAATTTGCTATAACCCTTGAAATTTTAAATCTATTATAACCAAGATCAAATATTTGAAATTCTACCACAATGCTCTAGTGATTTCGGACAGAGGTAAATGAATAACACTATAACAATTTCCTAGATTAGGATTCAATCATTTGAGTAGTTTAGGTGAAAATTTGTGTAAATACAATAAACACAACAAAGAAATCTAATAACGGTGCCCAAACAATTGAGATGGAATTTAACTATTAAGTTCAAACAAATGAAACTTTAGAAGCAGATATCAATGCCACACAAATCGCTATGGATCAGACTCATCAAAGGACAAATATTCTTTTAACACCCTGACTACTATATATAACCCAAGGAAACATGATCAATAAATGATGAGGAAAACATATTAGCCTAGGGAAATAGTGAATTGTTGAAATAAGTCTGGGACCGGGTCGATTTCTTAAGTGATTTTAAAAACTAGAATGGGTTGAAATGTTGTAAATGTAATCTGCTAGGTTTACTTACTTGGCGAAATATTAATAGTCAAGTAATAGGAAACATCATTGGGAGTCTAAGAGACCTCTTGGAAGATGAATCCAAAGGTCACATCATTGTATTTATACATGTATCACATTGATGAATAATGCAACTCACTCTTATCTAAATTTGTATGTTCTAACAATGGTATTAGAGCCTATAGTTCTTAAGGCTTGAATTGAGCTATAGTAGTGCTCCATGGTAATTATTCCCATGTGTAGATTCACTGAGGTTTATCCCTATTCTTGCATAAACATCTCTCTGTACTCCTCATATGTTATTCTTCTAGTGTAGCTTAGAAACCCTACTCTATCACGTTGAGGTATGTCCCCATGCACATAAAATTCTCTTTTTTCTTTGCCCTCTTCAACATTATTTATGCCAGCCTGTCCTAAGCACACTTGCATGGTTGTTTGCATACTTTTCTTTGTGAATCAGTCATGCCCTCGATCTCACCTCTCCATTGTTCACACCATTCTAGGAGGGTCAATCTGTACTTACATTCAGAACTCCCAGGGTTTAAAGGGTTGAACCTAAGTAATTTCCAGCCATTTGGATCAACAATATTCAATATTGGCCTGCACTTGTTAATAAATTCTTCAAGTGTTGAAAACTTTCTTCACATTCAGAGGTCTAGTAAAATTTCACACCTTTATTTTGCAAAGAAGTGATTGGATGTAAAATATTTGAAAAGCCTTCAATAAATATTCTATAATAACCTGTAAGTCCCATGAATGATCTCACCTCGAAGACATTCTTTGATGTTGGACATCCTCTAATAACTTCTATCTTCTCATGATCCACTACAACTTAATTGTTATAAATTTTCAAAAATAAAGATGAAACTAAAGAAAAAAAATAAAATATTTCAATAAAAAAATTCACCAACCTTCTTAACAAAATTCCAATCAAATATAAACTAACTAAAGATGTATTGGTACTATACAATTGCCAATTACAATGTACTTCATAAAAAAAATTATAATTCATTTACAATTACATACATTAAAAGAACTCTACAAATTATATTATAGCATACTTAATTCTACCTTTACTTTAGTTTATATCAATACTAATATTTAAAGATGACATATTATATATATATATATAACAATCTTAACACAATTTTTAATATAATAATTATAAAATCAAACTCAAAATTATGGACAAACTTCCAATCGATATAATGTCCACAAACTTTTAAAGAACAACTTGATGAACAAATGATTTTCCTTTATTCTAATATTATTATTTACTAATGGGCCAAATATAATCATAGTACAAACTAACAAGGTGAGCATGAGAACTAAATGTTTGAATTTCAAATAGAAAGTTCATCCTTTTGAAAAGGAGACCAATTCTTGCATTTAATTAAATATATTGAATAAAATATTATTACATGAATAAAGATTATATGAATTTTTTTATTGTAAGAAGGGATAATTTTAAGGATGGGGATTTATATTAAAATGTAGAAACTTGGACTAATAATATTAGTTTTTAATATGCAAAATTGATGCAGGAGCATCGTCAGCAAGTACACATGGCAGGGCAACTCAACACCTGAAGACCAATTCGAAACCTTTAACGTGAGCCGGTACTACAAATATTTTGCAGCTGATAGAAACAGAAAAGAGAAAAACCACACGCGTAGATAAAATGAGCACGTGTGACCTGTGACTTAACCCTAGTCTCGATGTAACCGCAATTAGATAGTAGTTAGTTGTTTTCTTTTGTATAAAGACAGGTTTTGTATGCCCTAAATAAGGGTTACGAGAGTTGTGAGCAAGTAGAAGTTTATGAGCATTAGTTGTTGTTTGATTTTAGTTGTAACCATTTTCTTGATTGAATGAAGATAACAAAGGAAAATTGATCTAAATGTGTGAGACTGTGTTGTTTGTATTTTCCCTGTTGTTGTTGTCAATCTTTTCAAGAATGAATGAATCTTGCTATGAGTGTATGTAGCTTTGAAATGTTTGCATAAAATTTAAATCGCTCTTCTTCGTGAGCCGGTGCAAGGTGTGCACACAGTCTGCAAGGAGTGCATTCACAGGGTTTGTTTCAACTTGTAAAGCTCAGAAGAAATAGCGTAAGATTTCCTTTGCAAGGAGTGCAAAGTGACTACTGCAAGGAGTGCACAGTCATCCACAAGAATTCATATCTTGTTTAAGAATCTACTACAAAGAGTGCATAGATATAGAATTTAGTCCGCAAGGAGTGCATTGACAGAGTCTGTCTCGATCCATAAGCTCAGGAGGAACAACGTAAGATTTCCTTTATAGAAAGTGTAAGACAACTACCACAAGGTGTGTACGGTCGTCACAAGAATTCAATACCTCATGTAAAGATCTGTCACAAGGAGCGCAAGGATAGGGAATTCGACTAAGAGTTGAACCAACTTTGTAAAGAAGTCGAAGAATCAAGAAAAGAGGAACACCAGGACATCGGAGAAGGATTCTTTTCAAGAATATTTGATTCTGAGTTTGAAGAATTTCTTGGGAAAAGCAAGAAGTGCTTGGGAGATCAGAATCTTTGAGGAGATCAAACTCAGGAGGGATAACACTTTTTAGGAAGTGCGAAAAAGATCAAAGAAACGGACTAGCAGGAAGGATAAAGGTCGAAGCCTTTAAGTCCTTCAAAAATTTCCTAAGTTAGAAGAAGGCGTAAACTCGGAGGGAAAATATGTGGACCGCTCGATCAGTTTATAGACAACGAGGAGTAAGCATAGAGGAGGAAGGATCTCAGTTGCTCAGTCTGAGCGCAAGAGAATCCTAGCCATCCAATCAAGGTAAAGTGCACTAACATTAAAGCCTTGAAAGTACACATGAGGAACAAGGTCATGAAATTTCGAAATCATCGGAACCGTCCATCAAGACAGGACATGTGGCGAGAGAGCAACATTTCCCTGACTCACAGAGTGAAAAGGTCAAAAGTTTGAGTCGTGAGAACTCGTGAAACGTGAAATCACGACTTGATCTGAGTCGTTGATCAAAGGAAGGATCTAGATCGTCAATCCAACACCATCGCAATTTCAGGTATCAAGAAAATGGAGGTAAGGAGACTCCAAAGTCACAAAACGTAAAATCCCGACTTAATCCCAGTCGTTGATCAAAGGAAGGATCTAGGTCGCCGATCCAATGCCATCACAATTTCGGGTATCGGGAGACCGGAGGTACGGAGACTTCTAGAGTCGGGAAACGTGAAATCGCGACGTGCCTTTCACTTAAGTGTGTGGTCATCGCCAGTGGTCACGTGAGGGAAGGGGCTTAGTCAAAGGAGAACTAGAGCATAATTACGTTGAAGCTTTAAAGCATTAAGGAGAAGCCTGCGGGTTCCATATAATATGTGCCTTAAGAAGAAGGGGGCCTATTTAGTTAATTGAGGTTCCTAGGGGGACAAAGAGTCAATCAGACTTAGGTTCTTGATCGATCCTAGAACGGAAAGTTGTGCAACCCTTAGGGGAGAAGGGGGGTCTGCATCAAAAATGTCAAGATGGGAATTTATATTAAAATGTAAAAACTTGGACTAATATTACTAGTCCTTAATATGCAAAATGTAAAATGGTTGGAGATAAAAAAATATATATATATTTAAATTTCTAAGGATTTTATATAGTTTCTATAAAATTTTGGAGATTTTTAAGGTAAAATAATTTCATTTTATGAAATTTGGACAAATCATTTTTAAAAAAAATGAAAATTGATGAATTTTTTTGGGGAAAAAACATGGAAAATTAACCCATTCAAAATTTAGATGATAAAACTATAAATTTTCTTTCTAAATTATAAATAAATATTTTTTTTAAATGAAAAATTAATTTTCAAAATGTAAATTTTAAGTTAAAAAAATATCTAAAATTATAATGCTTCATTTTGAAAGTGTAATTTTTTATTTTAAAAATGTAAATATTGAATTTTAAAAATGTGTATTTAGATTTTAATACTATGGATTTAAATTCCTAAGTTTGTATTTCAAATTCTAATATTAATATAACATTTTTTTTTGTGTGCATGCATATCACTATACCATACATTTTCATTATATTAGAGTTATCATTGTTTTAAAGAATACTATTATCTTTTTTCATTAATATTTAAGTTAGATTATAACAAAGATAACTACTAACACCACCCATGAGAACATATAATATTCGCGAACTATTAATTCTTTTTACTAACTTTATCACCTTATCTAAAAAAAAAATATAACTTGATTAGTACTATAAAGATATACTCAAAATCCACATCTCACCAGCCAAAAAAATAAACCAAATAACTTTCAATATTTTTAATAGATAAATAAATAAATATATCAATGCAAAATGTTGGAGTTCCTACATATACAATTTATTAAAAAAAAACAAGTATGGAAGCTATTTTTTCAAATTAAATGTTGTTCATGAGAAATGTTCTCACTCGTGCAATTTTATTTCATTTATGCTTACTTTGTCTTAATGGTTACAAATACTTTTTCAATTATTTTTACTTTATTTCCATTTCATCCCACCTTTTGTGACCATGCCTATGTGATGCGATTTCCATTTCATCCCACCTTTTGTGACCATGTCTATGTGATGTTATTCACATCAATGGGTGTTGCTCCTTCTATTCAATCAATGTCCATAATTCTCACTCGTTTGTTTTATTTGTGATAAGTGTTTCTCAATTGCTTCAAATTTCTTTTTAGTTATTTTATTTTATCTCTTATTCCTTTTCATTTTGGTGACCATTTATATAGGATGTGGTTAATATTAATATACATAATTTATATGGGATGTGATTAACATTAATATACATAGTTTTTTTTTATTTTGATAAATTATTGTTTTTATAAATAAGGTTGTGTGGCAGTGTGGTCCTTGCTAACGAGGTTAGAAAGTAAATATTAGAAAATGGGGTGGAATTGTAAATGACGGAAATCTTGTGTGTAACATGTATATCACAGAACATGGGGCAAAAGTAAATGACACTTGGCATGTAGAGCACCATTTATTTTTTGAAAGTATATAATAAACTACAAATCTATTCACAGTGGAAGAAAAAAATTGGAAATTTAAATGCATTTGCCATATGGACTAGTGAAAGATAAAAATGTATGAAGACATAAATTTAAAAGGAGATACGAAAACAGTGTTATTTGAAATATGTAAAAAAATAAAAGTTGGTTACATACTACTAGAAATTTTGAAATGTATATGACGGAAATGTTGTATGCAACATGTATATCACGAAACATGGGGCATAAGTAAATGACGCTTGGCATATAAAAATTGAAATGCATTTGTCAACATGGGGCATAAGTAAATGATGGTTGGCATGTAGAGCACCATTTATTTTAAAATATATAAAAAAATAAAAGTCTGTTACATATAAAAATTTAAATGCATTTGTCATACAAACTAGTGAAAGATAAAAATGTATGAAGACATAAATTTAAAAGGAGATAAGAAAACACTTTAATTTGAAGTATGTCAAAAAATAAAAGTTTGTTACATACTACTGGAAATTTTGAAATATACAAAAAAATTAAAGTCTGTTACATATTAATGGGAATTTCAATGCATATGTCATGTAGACTGGGATTGGGGCTCCCGCGGACCATTAGAGAAATATGTACAAGAAACATGATTGTAGAAAGAATATAGAGTGCAATACGTGCAAAAAAAATAAATTGAAAGGTATAATTGTTTGCGTACACATCTCTATTTAAGAAAGTGGAATAATTGGGTTGATAAACAAAGCAGGATGTGATCACTAGACTTATAATGAGGGTACATATGAGCCCTTTGGCTATTTTCTTATGGCTGTCATTTCATTGATGTCGTCGATGACTGCGATTTCAATGATGTCGTTGACGACTGTTGGAATCTTGGCAACTGCATGTTGCCTTTCGTAGGCAGCCTACTTCAATTGTCTTTTGAGCCATTCTTGAATGTAGCTTCTCATTGGGGCGACGTTGATCTCATTCTGGATTTTTATGTTGAAAAGATCGTTTTCTAATTCCCAAAAGTCGATAGAAATATTACACAGAGCCTGATGAATTTCCTCATTCTTTACTGAATATTTGACTAGCCAGTCGTCGATGTGAGCTTGATCAAAGTGAAGGGTGTTGTAAAACTTTTCCAGAGACAAGGCCTTAAACATAATAACCTATTTATTGAAATCTTGTTTGGTTAAGGGCAAGGAGTTTGCGATTAAGTCGGGGTCTTGGAAGTTGTTGGTTTTTCCGACTAAGTCTATTCTTGACAGCCTTGTGAATAATTTATCTTTCTTCGATATGGATTGTTCACATGACTGAACAATGAGATGCAGGTTCTTCACTTTTTATTTCCAACATGCATTCAATTGACCGATCTGATTTTTGGATGGAAGATCTTGTTCTCTTCTTTTTGTTTCTGTCATATTGTTGACAATGGTGCCAAAAGGAAGGACCATTTTTAAAAAGATTTTTTCTTCATATTTTAACTCCGCCTGCAAATGTTCAAGAAAACTATGTGCCTTGGTTCCAAGGGAAGTGATGGTTTGTGATGTTTTCCATGCCTCGGTAACCAGCTCCATTCTTTTCTTAATATTATTCTCTACATATCCTCTACAGGATTCCAGCAGGGTGGAGGATTTTTTTACGTTGGATGCAGAGGTGGCAGGCATCGCTATTGTCAAAGGATTGACAAGCAATGGCATAGGAATGAAAGCCTCTTCCAATTCCTTGACCCGGTCCTTCAGTCTGACATTCTCAGTCTTGATGCCTCCAATGGAATCATGAAGTGCTTCTTCGGTTGCGGTGTGAAGTTGACAGATTTGGGACGACTGCATGTTGGCAAGGGCAACCTCTGAATGAGATTTCCCTTTCTTATTTTTAAAATATTTTTTCTCAATTATCAATTTTTTGGACTGGCTATCAAAAACAACGCTTTGGAACACGAAGGATTCATCTTCGTCAAAATTTTCAGTAACGGATATGTTCATTGGACGACTATGTTGGATGGAGTTTCCAAGATGATCAAGGAAGCAGAACATGTTATCCAGATCAATGTCAAGTTCCATGTTCTCACTCTGAATTTTTGGCTCTTTCGCCTGTCCCACATTTTTTTTCTTCTTCTCTACTGGAAGCTTGTGAGAACTATAAACTTTACAGTGAGGAGGGTCGTTATCTCCTCCTCCATTTGAAGAAATTTGAGTTTATTTGTTTCTGTGGTGGGTCGTTGGAGCGATGCTCCTGGATGTCGTACTTTTTGGAGTGTTATTTGCAATTGAACACTCTTGTCACCGGGGCCTTTCCCCTATTATGTGTACAATTTAGTGCATCTTTTCATTGTGTCCACGTCGCCGACATCAGAGACAGGAGCGTTGTGGCCACTGTCTTTGTTTTTGGGCTATTGTTTTTTTAAAAAACAATTGTCGACACCAATTGTTTGTAAATGTTGTCGAAAAATATTATAGGGGTCGAACCCTCTTATGATTTCAGCATATCTGAGGTTGGAGATGCTAGAATGCATTGTGAATTCCTCAATTTTCTTGATATTTTTCAACACAAACTCCCCTACTTTCCAAGGCAAAGGAATAAACTATTTTTGTTTCTTCTTTTGCAACAGATGCAACCAGTAATTGTATTGTTGTGCTACCTCTGCAACAAACATTATGTCTGTAATGTGACATGGAAGGAGATCAGGTATTTACGTGGAGCCAAAAACTCTTATGACAGTGTAATTATCGAAATGTTCGAGTGTCCCCTTCCTATGCAAAAAACTGGTTGCCTATTCAGATATGCGGGGAGCATCTTCTCCTAACAACAAACATTTGAAAACAGAGAGGAAGCCATTAAAAACTTCATAGAAATAGTGGGAAGCCTTGTGCTTCCACAAGGCCTGGTACCAGAACGTTATTGGGTGAAATTCACAGTTGACATTCCTGGAGAGAGACAATTGTGGAAACCGACAGGAATGTGCTAGTCCAAAAACTAAATAGGATGACATATAAAATTTGTTTTCCCTTTTGAAGCTTGACAATTGGGAACAAATTTCATGGGAAATTAACTTGCCCCAATAAAAAATGGCTTGTTCATTGACTGTGAAATACAAAATATAAAGAGCCATCCAGGATACAGTTGTTGTGGGCTCCTGTCCCATAATTCTTGTAAACAACCAGGAAATTTAGTGAAATGGATTTCTAAATGAACTAACCTGCAAGCTTGTAATATCTTCATGAACTGGAAGCGTGTTTTCCAATAAATGGGGCAATAGTTCCAACTCGTTATTATGATTTTCTAGGAACTATTTCAAATCTTATCCTTTGAACATCAATGTTGGCTCCAACAATCTTAGCATCTGGTGGAAGACCTGAGGTGACAAAGAAACAGAAGAGTGGTCCCGCAGTGGAATAATTATTTTTTCTGAAATAAGTTTATCGGAGCACCAAGAGACCAGGTCCTTACAGTAAAAAACATTAGGGACACAGCCTGCACGAGCAATCCCAGAGGTCCAAATTACTTGGTTCTCTATGACAGAGGTTAAGTAATAAGAATATGCCCTGGACCACTGGAAGTTCTGGTCCTCGTGCTCGAAGGTGTTCACTGTATCTCCACAGAAATGTTGTCGAGCTAATGCCATAGGTTTATGAGAACATTGGTTTACTCCAGATGATGGTTGAAATGAACAGTTAGAGCCGATAATGTAACTCTCCACTAAATCTTGTTTAAATGCTTATGAATGGGAAAGCTCCTCGAGCCTTTTGCTGATTAATGACAATCTGTATGGGTGGTCCATGATGAAATGTTAGCAGTAAAGATTACTTATTTCATATTTAGAAATGTGAAGGTGGTGGTTACAACAAAGAGCAATTAAGGATTGGAAGTTTTGTGAATGTGCCAAGGCCACGACGTGCGAACGACATTTCATGATTTTGAAATCAACACTCGGAAGTGATAATATAACCCCCCACAAATCTTGGTTTAATGTGCATTAATAGGAGATCTCATCGAGCCTTTCACCCATCAATGATAATCTATATGGATCCTGCATGATGAGTTGTTACAATTAAATGTCAGTAATTGCATATTTAGAAACAAGATATATATATATATATATATATTTATTATTTTTTTTATTTTTTTTATAGACAAGTGCGAAGGTGACGGAGACAGGGGAGAGCAAGGAAATAATGGTAAGGTCTGAAAAGCGAACGGACGGAAATCAAAAAAGGCTTACGGGGATACTCAGGAGACGCAAGTGTTCCACGATCAAATTTTATGTATCAGAATTTTTTACTACAAAACGTGTAAAATGGAAGAGATCATGATGGGGCAATTCAGCGGTCAGTTTGTATATTTGCGGAATTCTGGAAAAGTGGCTAAGTATGGAATAGGGAAGCGGTTGGGCAGACTCCTTCTCGGAAGTGAGGATTGAAGTTTTCATGAAGGGACCAACCCGATAACGTGGAAATGACATTCCATGATGTTTGAAATTAGTGCTTGCTAATTGCATGCCTACAAATAAGATCGTATATATAATTGCTAACTGCTAATTGCAAAGGGGCACGGGCACGAGAAACAACGACTAGGAACTGAATATTTCTTTAACCCGCCAAACTGACGATCCGCCAAAGAAATTTGAAGAAATGGCGAAGAATGGAAAGTGGACAAATGGGCTTGAAAAAGGGGTGACAATAGTTCCACAGAAGACGTAAGGACCCAGTGGTTAAATTGTATTTCTCGAAAGTTTTCAGTGCAAAATGTATACCATGGAAGAGGGCATGATAGGTGGAGCGTAATATGGAAGAGGGTATGATCTAAGTCCAGTTGTAAATTTTTATATCGCGGAAGTGACGATATTGTTCGCAAGGCATGGAACAACAAAAGTCCAATCTAGAGCCCGCCTACCGGGAATTCACGGTCGGAGAAGTGTCTTTGTCTGTCAATTTGTCTATCACAAAACTCTGAGGCATTTTATTATCCAACCAGCCCGCAAGTCCGACTGTCAATTTGTATAGTGCAGAACTATGGGTGTCGTTTGTAGGGCATAGAACTATAGAGGAAATGATTTTCCCTTTAATATAGCATCTGTGGTGCAAATGTGGTACGGCTCGTTTTAGCAGTTTTCCATTTGTAAACAAAGGAAATCTTGAGCCTACCAGCCCTAGAGCCCATGTGTCAATTTGTATATCGCAGAGGTCCGAATGTTGTTTGGAGGTCATGGAAAAGTAAAAGTGGAATGTTGAGCCAGTCAGCACGCAAGTCCTCTTGTCAATTTGTATATGGTGGAACTTTGGGTGCTACTTGTAGGACACAGAACAATAGAGGGCCAATTTAAAGAAAGGGGAAGCGCTCATTGGAAACACGTGAATCCACCAAGCCACGCAACAAGGCATTTTCAGAAAAAAAAATAAAATGATTCAGTAACTAGGAAGACAAACTATAGGGAATAAAAGAGTGGGAAAATAGAAAGGCAGAGGGCAGTTTTCGTAAGCACGAATTGGTTTCAAAGAAGCCCCATTGTTGCAAAACCATCATTTTCTACTAATTGTCAGCAAATGCATTGTTGAAGATTAGATTTTATTGCAACCTGTGTGAGTAAGTATGTTCTTGATACATTCTTCCATGACTGTAACATATTAACTTAACTATTAAACTTAATTTTCTACTAATTGCCAGCAAATTCTTTATTGAAGATTAGATTTTATTCGAACGTGTGGGTGTAACTGTGTTCTTGATACATTCTTCTATGACTATAACATATTAACTTAAGCATTAAAACTTAATAACTGCATGTCTATAAATAAGAATGATGATTTTGCTGCAAGATTGTACATTGTTATTGCTATGTTTTATCTGCATTACAAATAGAATTGAACGTTGGTTTGAAACTATGTGTAATCCATTTTTTGTTTGCATAAAAGGTTGGTGGATTGACAGAGTACATTGTCGTGTAATTGTTACATGTTCCATCTTAGAAAAAATAACCTAAGTAAACACAATATCCAAGAACTACGATAGCACCAAACCTGCCAATGAGAACAGGTATTAAATCCAAAAAAGAAACAACAACGAAGACTCCAAGGAAAATATTTTTAATACCAAATACATTTAAAAAAAATAAGAAACACCCAAGTATTGTACATCTATCCTTAGAAATTCGACCCAGTTCTTCGGGCCAAAACATTGAACTTATCTTCCACAAACACAGGCACGGGATCCGCAATATGCAACATCCTTGCAGTTTTCTCCTCGATGAATCATCCTGTGGTGAAATTGATAGTTTGCAGAAGCTTCCCATGAGGAAGAAGATGAAAAATGTTGCAGGGAAAATGGAATAGCCCTTAATTGAAACCGCCTTTGTATAGTCGAAAAAAATCAGGGACACAGGTTGCACGTGCAATTTCAGAGGCCCAAATTAGTCCATTATGGGTGGAAGGAAATGACTAGTAGAAAAATGCCTTCAACAATGAGAGTTTTGGACCTCATTCGCGAAGATGTTAATTGTATATCCAGAGAATAGGATAGTAGTCCCGCAAGTGAATATTTTTTTGGCTTGAAATATATCTTTGGGAGCATCAACATATCATTTATTTACAGTGAAACTCTTCCCCCCAGAACGGACTAATTTCGAACTTTGGAATTCCTACTTTAGCGCTCCAAAGCGGTTATTGCGTTCAGCATCGGTTTTTTTTTTTCTAAAACTTTTTTTGGTGTTGTCAAGGCTGCCATCACTGAGCCAGGAAGTTCCGCTCATTATGGTTGATTTCAATTTGGGCGCAGGAGTGGGAAGAGTCTTTGCATTGCCATCATCCATTTCTGCATCATCGTCCATGAGATCATCTTCTTCCGGCTCAAAATCCATGACATCAACTCTACGACACCCATGAATGAAACTGGGCAGGTTCTCTGAGTAGACAGGGTTTCCTTGGAATTCTTTGGCTTGAAATATATCTCTCGGTGTACCAAGGGACCATCTCCTTTTTTTCTCCTGGGTGGAGGGAGACAAGCAGTAAGAATATGCCTTCGATTAGTTCATCCTTTGGCCATTATGCCTGAATGTGTTTATTGTATCTGGACAGAACTACTGCCACAAGCTAACAACAATTTATGTTTTCTCGAGACGATATTTGAAACGAAAATCGGGGAGGAATAATATAAGCCTTTGAAAATTATGGTTTAATGCATATCAATGGAATATCTCCTCAAGCCTTTCGTTGATCAATACCAATCTCCAGGGTTCGTGCGGAATGAGTTGTCACCACTACAACTCACTAATTGCATAATTAGAAAAAAGTGCAAAGGTCGTGGTGACGACGAAGAGAGATTAAGAATTAGAAATTTCTTAAAGGCTCCAACCCACCAACGCACAAAAACAAATTGCATCATGTTTGAAATGAATACATGGAAAGGATAACATACTTCTGCGCAAATATTAGTTTAATTCATAGTAATGACAAATCTTCTCCGGATTTCTGGACATTAATGACAATCTTAACGATCCCTGGAGGATGAACTACTAGCATTAAATCTTAATTACTGCATATCTAGAAACAAGTATGAAGGTCGCAGTGATGGTGAATTGTGACGAAGCATTGTACATTTTGTGCACCCGCCAACCCGTGAAACCGATTCCAAGAAATACCTAAGTATGGAAAGCGGTCGGGTGGGTTACAAAATAAAAAGGGTAGAAGATATACCCAAGAGACGTGAAGGGTCGATGGTCATATTGCATCTCAGTGACAAATATTGGCCATCAATTTGTATGTCACAGAATTTTGGCTACTATTTGTGCATAGGGGAATAGTGGAAGCACAATGGTGAGAGGGCAATTTGTATATCGTTGAACTTCGGGTTCTGTATATAAAAGCATGAGACATTGGTAAAAAGGACCAAGTAAACAGAAAGAGACATCATATGAGATGAAGGGGGGTTTGTTTGCTAATTTGTAAATTGCAGAAGTCTGGGTGCTAGTTGCACACAGTGGAACAATGGAAATGCAATGTTAAACCTGCCTATGTAGGAACCTGTGATTGAATATATACTATAAAGTATGAACATGAGATGTTATAGAGCATGTACGGATCTCGCATTCCATACTTGACCACTTTTTGGATTGCGGGTTCTCGGATTGGCGAGCTCTAAATTGGGCATCCATTGTTCTGTGGTCTACAAATAACATCCATAATTCCGCGATATACAAATTGGCCAACGGACCTGCGGTCTAGTTCGGTCAACATTGCACTCCTTTTGTTTCATGTCATACAAATAGTACTCGGAGTTCCGTGATATACAAATTGACAGACGAAATCCAAGGATGGTGACCTCGAGAGTGCCATTGTTTACGAATTCTAATCCCTATCAAGTATTTAACATTATCTAAAAACATTATTTTGAATACTAAATTATTAATATTACATATTGATATTATACAATTTAATTAGACAAGGACGTTTGTACAATATGAAACGGGGAAGCCATCGGTCGGTGAGGTTGGTGATATAAAAGTAAGTGAAATCTGAATATGTGAATCCACCAACTTCCTTACCAATAATTTTTCCTAAAAAAATGAGGTATACATAAAATCTACTTTTAGAAAGTACGGACATGAGATTTTATAGAGCACGTACTATTCCCGCATTCCATACTTAAGACAATCTTTGGATCGTGCGTTCCCAGGTTGGTGGGCTCAAAACTGGGCCTCTATTGTTCTGTGACCTACAAATAGCACCCAAGAGTTCCGCGATATACAAATTAACAGGCGGACTCGCTGCATGGCTCACTAAACATTGTATTTCTATTGTTCTGTGTCGTTCAAACACAAATTCACAGATGGACTCCAGGGTTGGCGAGCTCAACCTTGTGATTGTTTACAAATGTTGATCCCTATCAACTATCTAACACTACCTAAAAATATTATTTTCAATACTAAATTATTAATATTAAATATTCATATTGTACAATTTGATTACATAAAAGTATAAAAGGATGTGAAATATCTTATTTCAAAGAAAAACCCACGTATTCGGAAACTTGCGTTCCAAAATTTTTGTATAATATGAAATGGGCAAGAGGTCGGTCAGGCTACTGATATAAAAATGGGTGGAAATATGAACACGTGTATCCTTCAAGTTCCGCACCTAGAAAATTTTGCAAGAAACGAGTTATACATACCAAATATGCACTTTTATAAAGTATGGGCATGAGATTTTATAGAGCATTTACGCAGCCCTCATTCCATACTTAGCCACTTTTTGGATCACAGATTCTCAGGCTGGCGGGCTCAAAATTGGGCCTCTATTGTTCTGTTCCCTACAAATATCACCCAGAGTTCCGCGATATATAAATTGACAAGCGGACTTGCGAACTATTTGAATTTTAATGGCCTGTTGTCGATGTATTAGCACAAATGGACTTGGGCCAGTTTATATTCATTTCTTACAATATCAAACGGAGAAGTGATCGGTCGGCCTGGTGATATAAAAGTAATTGAAATCTGAAGTCGTGAATTCCCCCAACTTCCGCAACTAGAAGTTTTCCGAAAAATGAGTAATACATACTAAGTATGTACTCTTATAAGGTATGGACATGAGGTTTTTATAGAGCTTGCACGGATCCTACATTCCATACTTGGCCACTTTTTCGATCACGGATTCTCGATCTAGTGGGCTAAAAACTGGACCTCTATTGGTCTGTATCCTACAAATAGCACCCAGAGTCATGTGATATACAAATTGACAGGCGAACTTGCAGACTGGCTCACTCAACATTGTAGTTCTATTGTTCTGTGTCTTCTAAACAACATTCGGAGGTAACGAGCAATAGATACTAAAGATGTACTTCTAAAAACTATGGACATGAGATTTTATAGAGCATGTGAAGATCCCTCATTCCATACTTAGCCACTATTTGGATCGCAGGTTCTCGACCTGGCGGGTTCAAAATTGGGCCTCTGTTGTTCCATGCCCTACAAATAGCACCCATATTTTCGTGATATATAAATTGACAAGCGAACTTGCGAGCTATTTAAATTTTAAGGCCCTCATGTTGATGTCATAGCACATTTGGACTTGGGCCAGTTTATATTTGTTTATTACAATATCAAATGAGGAAGCGGTCGGTCGAGCTGGTGATATAAAAGTAAGTGAAATATGAAGTCGTGAATCCACCAACTTCCACACCTAAAAGTTTTCCGAAAAACAAGTAATACATACTAAGTATGTACTCTTATAAAGTATGGACATGAAATTTGTATAGATCATGTACAGATCTTGCATTCCATACTTGGCCACTTTTTGGATCGCAGGTTCTAGGGTTGGGGGGATGAAAATTGGGCCTCTATTGTTCTTCTCCCCACAAATAGCGCCCACAATTCTGCGATATACAAATTGACAAGCGGACCTGCGAGCTTCCTGGCTCAACATTGCACTTCCATTGTTCAATGTCCTCCAAACAACACTCGGAGTTCCGCGATATACAAATTTACAGATGGACTCCAGGGCTGGTAGGATCAAGATTTCCATTGTTCACGGATGGTAATCCCTATCAAATATCTAACATGATCTAAAAACATTATTTTCAACACTAAATTATTAATATTAAATATTGATATTGCAGAATTTAATTAGACAAGAAAGTTTGTAAACTTTGGTCGGGCTAGTGATATAAAAGTAAGTGGAAATTTGAACACGTGCATCCGCCAACTTCCGCACCTAGAAATTTTTCGACAAACGAGCAATACATAGTAAACATGTACTTTATATGGACATGATATTTTATAGATCATGGACGGATCCTTCATTCCATATGTAGGCACTTTTTGGATCACGGGTTCTTGGACTAGCGGGCTCAAAATTGAGCCTCTATTGTTCTATGTCCTACAAATAACACCTATACTTTTGTGATATACAAGTTGATAGGACGACTTGCAGGCTCTCTGGCTCAACATTTCACTTATATTGTCCCGTGTCCTCCAAACAACACTCGGAGTTCCGCGATATACAAATTCACAGAAGGACTCAAGGACTAGCAGGCTCAACATTGCGATTGTTTACAGATGGTCATCCTATCTAACATTATCTAAAAACATTATTTTCAAATACTAAATTATTAATATCAAGTATTGATATTGTACAATTGAATTACATAAAATTATCAAAGGATGTTAAATCGCTTATTTTAGAAAAAAGGAAGGAAAGAAAAGAAAGTTTTTTAAAATTATATCATCGCAAGCATAACAAGGACCAATTTGAATTTTAAGGGCCTCTTGTTGATATCATAGCACAATTTCACTTCGCACAGTATATATTCGTTGATTTCAAATTATTCCAGGAGATTAATTTTACCAAGTTCATGGATTAAGAAAAAATGCTAAAACAATGACCAATTTGAATTTTAAGGGCCTCTTGTTGATATGATAGCACAATTGCACTTCGCACAATATATATTCATTGATTTCAAATTATTCCAGGAGATTAATTTTACCAATTTCATCAATCAAGGAAAACTTTCAAAATAAGCCACATACTACATTTGCATCACAGCACCATACAGACGGATTTGCGGGCTAACTAGCTAAAAAAATCAATTCTATTGTTTTGTGTCCTCCAAACAACAGTTGGAGTTCCGTGATATAAAAATTAATAGACGAAGCACACAAACAAGAACCAACTAAACTTCAAACGGGCCGCAAGCAAGTTTCCAGAAGGTTTCATAGAGCAAGACGCATCCACCTTTGCACCAAACAATTTCATATACAAAGAAAAGACGTCGCCGCATTCATTTTTCTCTTGCATCTAGTATATGTTCCCAATAGAAAATAATCGGGACCATGGGATATATGGGATTTGCTTCCATGCTTCCCTTTTTTGAACCGAACAATGCCCGACGAACATTCATCTGGATGTTGAAGAAATATTATAGAGACACATGAGGTATTTTCATTTCCTGACAAAGTTTCATATAAAAAAAATTTACCTTCTTTAGCCAATATGCAAAATTGCATTGTCCTCATTTAAGGTGAATTTGTTGTGTATCCAAAAGTCCCGTAGCATGTAGACACTCTTTCCTTTTTCTGTAGATATGTTTCATACAAAAATTCTGCCAACTTAGGAAGCACATTTTCTAATAGAGGTTGCCTAACCGTAAAATGCACAATTGTGTTTTCCACAGTTCAAAAGATAGCATTGACACAATGTCCATATATATATGGACATTTTTCACTGCATCATAGACAATCAATCGTATCATCACTTATCAAAGCGGAGGCAGAAGCAAGATAGTTTCATTTTTCACATACAAGTTCAAAGGGGGTCGAGTACACATTGGTTGCAACTAAAACACATTCAACCTGGCAACGTGAGCATAGAAATTAATACATTGAACAATATAATACACAACTACACCCCCTCCTCCCCTTCAAAAATAAAAAATAAATAAAACAGGCCGCAGAAATTTGTTCAAGGCTATTTCTATAAGCAATGTGAGGATGATTTTGTGGTTGTATATGCACAACATTTGTAGAGCTAGCTATTTTCTTCAGATCCTCTACTATATCTGCTCGCAACTCTATTACAAAGGTTGTCTAAGTTGTCTGAAAGATATTTTCTCTAACATCCCTTTTCTTTGTTATATTTTTTAAGAGCATAAGTGGAATCTTCCCTTTATGCAATTGTTGCTCCATTGACGAAAACAAATTTGAATACGTATCGAACAATTTCAACTGCAACATGGAACAATGCAATATTTGAGTAACTTACCCGAGATACATGCACACGTGAAAATAAAGGACAAAAATGAATATGAAAACTGATACCATTTCCTTGTCGTTGTCTGACTCTCCATCCTTTATAAGGAGAATGTGTTGTGAGCCAAGTTTTCTCCCCAGTGTAACAACTGCACCAATCATTCTGATTGAGTAAATGTCAATGCTCTGTGCAAGCTGGATGATAGTTGAGTCCAGGATGAAACGATATTCTGGACAAACAACGGAAATTTTTTCCACAATACTTGTTTTGCTAAGCGAAATAATTCGATCATAATCACCACGGTCATATACTGTTTTGGGAAATATATTAAAATTTGTAATGGATATCCCATTACCCGACAATATTTTTTCTGCATGTTTCTAGACAGGTTGTGGAGGAATATTCAGTGTCACTATCATCATGGCCTCCTTGTCTGTCATGTCAACACGCATAATGGATCTACTTTTGTTTTCCTTGTCCAAGTAGGTGCTATAGACAACCATTATGTCCCCGACGAACACTTTCCCAGTTCGACGGTTGTTCAATCCCTCTACTGATGGTACTTTAGATGTTACAACTCTAGACCCGGTGAAATTTTTTGAACAGGAAAACTAAAGTGAATGGCACTGTGCATATATATATATATATATATATATATATATATATATATATATATGTATGTATGTATGTATGTATGTATGTATGTATGTATGTATGTATGTATGTATGTATGTATGTATGTATGTATGTATATTATATTCTTCTTTCACTGGCATAAATATACAAGTACCATGCATAGCTTCGTTGAACTATGGAGGCAGAGTGTTGCAACCACACCTCTTAGTCTGCAGAACGTGCGGCACATTCAATGTCTCGCTTGTACTTGTTGACACTTCTTGTGAACTACAAACCATGTATTTCAGATGACATCAACATATTCACCATGCCATAGATGAATATATAGCTGAAGATATTTTTTTGGTAAACATAGTAAGAGAAGAGAATATGCATATTTACCTTTAGCCTTGTCGGTTTGCTGATGTCTAGGATGACTGACTGCTCATGCCCATGTCACTAGTCCAAATTTTTCGGATGCAAGCAAGTGCAGATGAACATCAGGACTAAACAAGAATATGCATTGTATATTGTCCATCAGAAGGACTAAATAATTGTAAAATTGTATGCATATGATTTTTTTAACTGGAAAAATGTCTAACAGTAAACATGGGGTGAGGGCGGGGCACCACTGCCAATCTGTAAATCGTGGACCCCCGGAAGATAGGGAAGCAATCTTGAATCTACCAGCCCAAAATCCACAATCAACAAAGTGGGTAACTACGGAATAAGGTAGAATCATGACCATAGGTGTGAAACCATTAGTCCGCCAACCGGTGCACCAAGGCATTTTCAGAAAGAACACTAAGCAGATGAATTAGAAAACAAAAGGGATAATAGAAAATGGAAAAAATAGAAATAGGGAGGGCAGAAAGGCCCTTTGTTGCGAAGCCATCATTTTCAAGTCTAATATTATATGCCCCCACCCAGTTTGTATATTTAATTTACCAACACAGTTGGTATACCTTTTACAATATTGTACCACAGAACCCTATGTTGTTGCACAGAACAATTCATCTTCTTGTCCAAGCAACCTATTTTTTCCAAGGCAACAACGTCGATTATGCAATGGACATGAAGGCAAGTTAGTATGAAGAAAAGCATCTAAAAGAAAGAGAAATAGGTCTATTTACCCACCAAAGAGCCCATTTCCCTCTCCAACCATTATGTTTGTTTAAATGCAGCAATGCAGTGAAAACACAATGGACATGAAGTAGGTTAGTATGCAGGAAGGCATGTATTGAAGATAACTTATAATGAAGACATACAGTACGAGCATCCACCTTTCTATATCCTCTTCAACCGATGCAGTCAAGACTCCGTCGTTTTCTCCAGCTCTTATGTTTGTTTGAATGTGGGAATGCACAAAATACAACTAACACGAATGGAAGTTTGTATGCATCGGAGAACAAGCAATATGTACATATACCAAAAGAGACTCAACGAATAGTCTAGAATATAGGCAGAAACATGAACCTTTGTGCTTCTCCATCCATAGTTGTAAACGTGTAATTTGTTGTGCCCTACCCAAAATATATTACAAGCCACAAAATATTACGAAATTTCATGTCCGTAGCTAAACGATTTCTGGTTTTCCATGGAAAATTATCCAAATATGCTTCCACTAATGGAAGTACATGTTCTTTATCCTCTACACAGACTGTTGTTCCCACGATACAACTTTTGGGTTTTCCATGGCAAACTACCCAGACATCAAAATATAATCTTGCAGAATCTTTGTTGTACATATCATAGCTCAAGTGCATCACAAATTGTATCGTGCGCACACCAGTTTGTGTAGAGAATAAAGAACATGTAATGTCATATGGGAACATCTAACCATACATGGTTTATAAATTTACACTGCATATGATTTATTCTAACAAAAAAACAACACATATTGCAATTTCACATGTAATCCTCCAACAATTTTGCATGCAACTATTTTCTTTCATGCCACCACTGAAGCACCGGTAAAATATCACAGCAGAATAGATATCGACCTCGGTAGATAGGGAAAATAACACAATTTCATTTCGACTCCTGTGTGCAGGGGTAAACACCGTGAAGCACCCCAAAAAATAATA
>ML781223.1:947742-961614 GCA_009831015.1 Picea engelmannii | reverse complement strand
TATATATATATATATATATATATATATATATATATATATATATATATATATATATATATATATATATATATATATATATATATATATATATATATGCACCGATTTTTAAGAAACACACATGGTACGGGGATCATCCAAGAGGAACTGTTGACTACCCTCTTTGTGGGGTCTCATACATAGTGTGATGCATTTACATTGGTTCATATAGTTGCATGATAAAGTTATAAATCCACAAGGAATATTTCGTAGCACAGTAAGAGACACTCAAAGCACTAACATTTTTTGCAGGAAATTCGGTAAAAGGAGGAGATTAATGGGTAAATTATGGATTCAAATATGATTCACTGCTCGAATTTAGAATGATACACTATGTGGGATATATTTAGTTTCCATGGTGGTTATGTCAGGTTCTCATTCTCTCACGATATGGAGTTATTATTTGGCCATAGAATGAGACACTATGTGGGCTCCCTAGAGTTTCCATGGTGGTTATGTCAAGTTCTCATTCTATTCTACTATATTATGATTAACATTGACGTCATAATTTCCATTATTTCCCTCATTTTGACCTCACACTTAATATATTTCCCCATATTTACCCATGACATGGCAATAAATTCCTTTTCAAAACCAAACCTTGGTACAAGGATGGAAGTGAAAACCCGTTCTTGTGCACTGCTAGACCTAATGATGTTAGAAAACCTATCCCTGACTAGAATCACTTGGATTAAATACTTCCAACTGTGAAAAACTCTTTCACGTGCAGTTGGACAAACCTTTTCTGAAAACCAGCTTGTTGGAAGGAAAGGTTTGAAAGAAAAAGAAGAAGAAGAAGAAAACGGAAAAAAAAGGAATATGTATGACAAGATTTCTGGAGGGGTTATTTTTCTGGAGTATTTACTGGTTCACTGCAATTTCTTCACCATGAATATTATCAATTTCGTAGTCTCACAAGATTACTCTTTTACTATGGAATCAATGGAATATATTTGATAATTCTCTTAGTGGTTTACAATGCTCCAATACTTCTTTCAAACTTTTCATTGGGTTAGCCTCCATTGACAACACTCATTTTGCAGTTGATTTTTGTTCCAAAATGTATTCACCTTGCAATGACTTGGAGTCTGAAGTTCAAAGAATATATTTTCTAGTTGCAGCTGCCCTATGTCCTTTCTTGTATAACTGAGCAGTTACATGAAAAATCCCTTCAATATAAAATCCCTATTAAAGTATCCCCGAAATGAATCACATCATATGCATTGCACATAAGGAAGTCAATGGAGAATGTGGCAATTTTGAAGGGAACTAAACATGAGAAGTCAAAGTTTTCAACATTAGGCTTGCAATATTGTAGTTATTCCACATTACAATTGTCATATGGAGGATTTGATGTCATTGCATGAAAATAATCTGGAGAGGATATCACGGCATGAAAACTTATGTGGATAAGATGCATTGCAAAGAATGAGTTCATGATCTTGTAGCTATAGGATAATTTGAATATGTTGTGACATTGTTACTTTCTATCCCCTTGATATCCCTTATTTCTATATTGATGCTCTTTATGTTTCTTCCCTTTCATCTTTTGTCTCTTCTTCCTTGCATAAGTTTATTGTTATTATATTTGCATCCAATTTGCGGGGCACCAAAAATTCCTTATCAGGAAACATACTTAATCTATGTTGTTGGTCATTATCAAGGAGCATGTTCACAACTTCAAGATACAGGATGATGGAAAGATGTTGCAATGTTAGCTTCTACTCACCTCCAAGGATCTGATTATGTCAAGGTCTTGCAAAGGTGGGTTGATCAATAATCATAACATTTGGAGGGAAATACTTTTATACATTGTTGTCGGTGCATTACATAATGTTTTGGAAGTTCTTTGTGACGCACAAGAACCTAAAATCGCAACCATGTTTTACTAGCATCAAACTAAAGGTTACATCCCAAAAATTTGGAGTTGAATATAGTGCATCACCAAAAATTGGCCATCTAGGATCAAGGAAATGATAACACATTGGATTTACTTGGTGATTTGAATCAACAAAAGGAATATATTTCGTCAGTTTAATTTCAAGCTCAGTAATGGAAATAGTCCATGTTTGAGAAAGAATGGGGAAGCCACATGAATCAATATCCCTATGATAAAATTCTAAGGATGCTTGTTATGTTGATGATATTACTCTCAATACACTTCAAATTTTCAACGACTTGATTTCTTAGATATTGCAACATCTTTTTATGAGCCTCTACCTGAAGAGATTTGAATATTTTTCAAAATTGTCTACAAAATTCTAGACTCATAGATACAAAAATGATGCAAAGACTCTACATCATAGGTTGTTGTGGAGTTCCAAGATTCAATTTTATGTTTTAAAGTTTACATAATTCCATGATTTGATCAACAGTTTCATTAACGGAGCATTCATTGACATCCACTTATTTTACAGGCCTTGTGAAGACAAAGTTTCAACTGATCTAAAGGTTTTGTGTCTACTTGAAGATTGGAGGCCTTGGTGAAGAAAAATTTCAAATTCATCAAAGGTTTTCGGTTTTCTTGAGGATTAAAAGGTAACCCGTATTTCTATTCTTAATTTTTTTTATAAACTTGAAAAAATAGGAAACAATCCATATATACAACTTACCTTTACTCCTGCACCATTCACTTTATCATTATCGAATTCCATTAAGCTTATCTTTTTCCATAAGCAACTTCATGTAGCTTATCATTATCACACCATCCACTTTTTCCCTATCTAATCCATGCACTACAAATCATAATTGCTATGAAGTGACATTTATTAGCATGTACAGTAGTAATTATCGATGAAAATGGATGTGTAAGTAATTAAGGGTCGGGTTGCATACAATTCAAGTGAAACACTCTATATACAAGATGAGAGGAGTACAAAACAGAGGAGACTAAAACCAAGTGTGCAAAAAAATTTAAATTTGTAGGAAGAGGTAATTTCACCAAACAATTTGAAGGAATACAAATGAAGAAGAGGGGAGCATAATCAAAATGAGAAGCATATTATTCAAAACAGGTTTTAATGAGGATTTTCTCATATCTTGAAATATTCGAACTGGGTAGTCGTGATTTTTGGTGAGGAGAAGTAAGAAAGTATAACACGTATGCCTACAAAATTTTGCAAAAACCCATATTGTAGTTTGTGAGAAATTGGCAATATATCAAACCTGTAGCAGTCTTGAATTCAATGCATAATGAGATGAAATTTGTGTTTTGTGTTGTAAAGAATCTCTTTGGTTATACAAAAATTAGTTGGGAATTCGAAACACTTATAAGACAAGGTTTAGGAATCCACCACCATTCAAAAATTGACATTTCAAGTAAATGAGACTATTAGTCGTGCTACAGGATTAAAGCTGAGGGGAGAATGATGGTCAAAACACTCCAAATTACCAAAGGACAATTCGTTTAAATTTAAAAGTGTTCCTTTCCAAATATATGAATTTGAAAAGAAGGGAATTCAAAGAGAGTTATTGAATAAACCATGGAGGAATATAGTTTTAATTGTCTATCATATTAGGATTCTATTGCATTTCAAAAATGAGAATCCAATGAATTTGCCTTTCTTTCTCATGAAAGACTTGGTTAAGATGACAAAATAATTTCAAAAATGTACTCAATCCAAAATCAAGGTATTTAAAATTCATCAGAGCGATGATGCTAAAAAATTGGAACCATTGTGTAGCAATATTAAAACAATAGTAAAATATCCCAGGACTCAAACCCGAGCTCACAAAAGTTGACTAGTCATTTTCTTAACTGATTCAAAAGAAGAGATTAGGAATGTTAATGAAAAATTTAAGGAATTAGGTGAAGTAGAAAGAACGAAGAGGATTGAAATTAAGTGTTCAAAGGAGTTGGACTATGTAGTAAATTCAGACGAGGGTTATACGCCAAGGAGTATTTTCATGGAGGAAGACACATACACACTAACGGGATCAACAAAGGATAGTTTATCTAAAGCAATTGAATCCAAGGGGAAACATACAAATTATAAGAAAACAAAGGGTTTGAAATCAATAGAAACCTATAATGAAGTGATCCGGGATCTTTTCATTGAAGTGACTTATAAAGAATTGTATTAAATGAGCATAAATTAAAGTGCACCATAAAGAAGGAAAAGTTCAATAATGAAGAAACATAAGCATCAAATCTAAACACAAAAACTTGATAACGGAGTTCGTCCTTAGTGGACTACGTCTTCGGGTCCTACTCTCAAATGGGTAGGCCTTTTTATTAACTCAACAAAAGAATTTGTCAAAATACATAAGTATACCTCATTCTGGAATCAAGTTGCATAAGTTTTGCTCAGATCAGAAAAAAGACAACACCATTGGATTCTTGGCGTCGAATTACCCAAAAATGACTGTCTCCATGCCTCAATTTGACTCTCGCACTCCCAGGCCCTTGAGGAATCTTGTCTCGATTTTTGTGCCTGCACCTAGCAATTAATCCTATGTATTGTGTCTCGAAAATCATGCCCGTCCGTACCATCAAGTGCCCTCCTCCCGTCTGTGGGCAGACTCAACATTTAAGTGAAATGTTGGGCGGGCTAACCAACAGAATTCGTTGGCCCAACGATTGGTGGATGTTCTTGTAAGGCGGTGGATAGAGGGAGGTCCCGGGGTCGAGCCCACAGGCCTCCCTTTTTGGGTTATAGTTATAACAATATATATATGTTTGGAACTTTCACCAAGTCTGGAGTTTACTTTTTAGATTGGTTGGAGTTGTATTTTGGCCACCATATTTGGCGGGCCCCTTTTTTTTATTTTTAAAATTCATTTTTGGGCCCTCATTCGAAATTTTCCCACTGCCACATGGCAGTCAACCATTGGCCCAAACCATCCACTTACATAGTCATACTGCCACATCATATTTCCATGTCCCATATGGTCTTCCACATGGTTTTACAAACTTCCATGTGGCACTTCCTCATTGGTCCATGACTTGACTCGAAAATGTCTAAAATGAGTGACACATGGCAACCTCTGGTGTTGCCACATCACCATGCTGATGTCATCATGGCACATGTCTTCCTTTGTGTGTGCCAAGTACGCTATATAGATGCTGACATCATCTGTACTGATGCTGATGTCAACAGTACGGATGTTGACACATCCCTACTAACTGAGCTAGGTTGACCAAAACTTTGACCGTGAATATCTTTTGATATGTAACTCCATTTGATGATTCGTTTACGTCATTGGAAATATGGTGATGCACTCTTCACGATGTTGCCAATTTAACTTAGTTTTGAGGACTTTTAATTTTTTCCCTTTCTCTATCCGATGAGGCCATTCTGAGCTTCCTGAGTTGCTTCTGCAAATTCTGATCTATCCTTAGTCTTCTCTAGATCCTTTTTGGATCACACCTTCCCACTGAGAGATTTTTGGACTACCAAAAGATTTCATCAATCAACAAATAAGTGAGGGAAGAGTTCCCTCACCTAGTCCCTCTCAATCCCCTTTGCCTTGCTTGGATGTGTGCCCTTTAATCCTACTCGGAGATAATCAACATCACCCCTGTGTGAATTCCTCATCCTTTTTTCCAGGATGATATCTTCCTTTAACTCATCCAAGTACTCAGGAGAAAACTCATCAACTTAAGGTATTGAAACTTCCTCACCTTGATCCATTATCATGGGAGGCTCAAAATGTTTCAAGTTCTCCACATTTACAACTGAGTAGATATGGATATAAGGTGTAAGATCTAGATGAAAAGCATTGGTACCACTTTTCTCCAAAATAGTGAAGGGTCCAGAACGGATGGGCTTGAGTTTCTTGCCTTCACCCTTGAATCTTTCCTTATTGATGTGAAGCCATACCTAGTCTCCAACCTGGAACTGATGATCAACCCTGTGTTTTTCATGCCAAGCTTTATACTATGCTTGACTTTTCTCCAACTATTCCCTGACTGCTTGGTGTACCTATTGGATCCTCTAGATGAACTTGCAATCTTTTTCTTCATTTCTTTCTTCATTTGAATTGGCATCTCTCCCATACATCAATTCCAAAGGAACCTTAGGTAAATACACAAAACATGTCTCAAAAGGAGAACACTGAGTGGAGGAATGTAAGGCTCGGTTGTAAGCATGTTGTGCATAGGGTATATGTTCATCCCATAACTTGGGATGCTTGTTGTAGTAGCGTCTAAGAAAAAGTGCCATTGTTCGGTTAACAAACTTTGTCTGTCCATTGGTATGTGGATGAAAAGTAGTGCTCCTATTCAACTTGGTGTCCAACATTATCCACAAACTTATCCAAAAATCCCCAAGGAATAGAGTATCTTGATCCAAGATAATGGATGTGGGTAACCCAAAGTGAACCCAAACATACCGAAAGAAGAGATTAGTAGTCTGCTAAGCAATGATCTGTTTTTTACATGGCATTAAGATACACATCTTGTTGAACTTATCCACTACAACATACAAATAGTCATGACCCCTTTTTGACATTGGTAAACTCCCTACAAAATCCATGGAGGTACTTTCCCATGGATGGAATGGAACAAGCAGTAGTGAGTATAGCCCCAATTTTCTATTAGTGGGCTTACAAGTAGAACATATCACACACCCCTTTACATATTTAGTTACAATTTCTTTCATCTAAGGCTAGTAACAAAACCTTTATAGATGAGCCATAGTTTTTCTTACCCCAAAATTCCCATACATAAGAGAAGTGTGAGCTTCTCGTATTACATGGACTCGTTCACTTGTAGGAATACATAACTTTCCAAAATGGTAGAGTAGTTTTCCCTGCAGACAATAGTTCTCTACCTGTGCACCATGTGTTAGATTCTCATATACTTATTTAAAATATTCATCAATGGCATATTGTTCCACATAAATATCATGAAATAAAGAAGCATTCTTCAAAATAATAGAAGCAACAATACAAGGTCTAGAAATCATATCATCTACCTTGTTACTCGTACCCTTTTTGTACTTGATTACCAAATGAAATTGTTGTACGAAACCCATCCATCTATAATGCCGAGATTGTTGTAGTTTGGTCTATGCTTGGAGATACTGTAAGGGTTGATGATCTATATGTAGGATTGTTTCCTTCCCTAACAAGTAGTGCTTCCATTTCTTTATGCTTTGAACTAATTCATACAATTCTTTATCATATGTAGGATAGTTAACAACAGTTTGGTTAAAAGGTTCAAAGTGGTAACAAATAGGCTTATGATATTGCATAAATACTGCATCCATGGCATATCTACTAGCATCTGTCTCGATCTTGAACAACTGTTGAAGATTCAACAGTGCTAATACTGGTGTGATATTGATCTTTTCCTTCAAAGTGTCAAAATATTTTTATTACTTTCCTCCCCACTAAAAAGTGTTATTCACACAGGTTAATGCATGCAAAGGAGCTTCTATAAAAGAGAAGTTTGAAATGAATCTCCTCCAATACTGGACTACACGTAAGAAGCTTTGTATTTCGGTTACACTTTTGGGCTTAGGCCAATTTACAATTACATCAATCTTGGAAGGATCATTTCAATTGTCCTCCTCCTACAATATGACCTAAGTACACAAGTGCAGTCTTACCAAATTCACATTTGGACAATTTTACATACAACTTTTCCCTTTGCAAAGTATCCAATACTTGCTTTACATGCCTTACATGTTCATCCCAAGTCCCGCTAAATATAAGAATTTCATCTAAATATACAATCAAAATATCATCTAGAAATGGCCTGAATACATCATTCATCACACGCATGAAAGTTGTTGGAGCATTACAAATCCCATACGGCATAAATAACCACTCAAACAATCCATTTTTGGTTTTAAAGTCAATCTTCCATGCATCATGTTATGCAACCCTGATCTGATGTTATCCATTGCGCAAATCCAACTTAGTGAAATAAACAACATTCTTTAATTGATCAAGTAAATAATCTATACGAGGAAGAGGGTATTGATTTTTCACCATGATTTTATTTAAGGCCCAGTAATCGACACATATTCGCCATGTTCCATCTTTCTTTGGCACAATCACAATCAGAGAACCACAAGGAAATGAGTTGGACTTGATGACCCTTTGATCCAATAAGACTTGTACATGCTTTTTGATCTTTGTCATCTCTACAACTGACATCCTGTACATGCCCACATTAGGAAGAGGAGAATCTTGATGAAGATGTATGTCATGTTGGATTTACCTCTTAGGAGGTAATCCATCTGGTTCTTGGAAAATATCATCATACTTAGAAAAAATATCAATTAATTATTTCTTATGAGAAGCATCACATCCTTGGAAAGCGTCGGATGTTCTGACATCTTTCTCCCTTACGACCATGAGTACATATCTCTTATTAGTGTTTATGAGTCTCTTCATTTGTCCTGAACTAACAAGTGTTGTGTTTACCCTCATGTTGTAGGATGTAACAATATATTCCTATCCCACTTTAGTAAGGTGATATTTTTTCTCATGAAGAAAGAAGATTGCTTTTCTATCATAAAGATAAGGACTCTGCGAAACTATGCCACATATATCAAGTGATACAACATCCAAATCCACTTCATCAATCAACTTTGAAGCAATCACAAATCTAACCCTACATTGCTTGATGACATTAAGGTTTGCTTTATCACATACCCAACCAAGAGGATAATGCTTTGGATGTGGTTTAGTTTCAAGACCCATCTTTTTGACAAGTGATTCAGATATCAAGTTTACTTGGGAACTGAGATCAAACAATGTATCTATATTAGTGTGTTTAGATACAAATCTTATATGAAATAATCCATTCCTCTTTCTTTCATCATCATGAGATTCATTATTGGAATTTGAACTAGCGTGAAGGGAATCTTTAGCTTGTACTCCAACTGTTGTGATCTTTCCTTCATCTCCTGAATTGGAACCAAGATCATGTTGCACTATAGGAACGATATTTGTCATCCCCTTTCCACCAAACTGCTTCGATCGCTTCTCTGGATGTAGTTTCCAACAGTGTTCATCATCGTGACCACTTTTATTGAAATGAGTGCAAGATGGTTTTCCTTCTTATCTCTTTATAGTGGCGGTCTTTTTGTCCTTCCTTTTAAACTTTTTAAACTACCTATGTGGGAAATTGGAAGGTTTCTTTGTGGGATATTCTTGAACATGATTTCCCCTGTTCTCAAGGTGAGTGTCTTGCACAAAAACTTCATCAAGATTGGTGGGGTTAAACAATAGCAAAGTATGACGAATATAACTATGAAGTGCGCAAATATACTTCATTAATGTTTCATAAGAATCCAAAGGAATTTTTAATGCAAGAGCTTTCTTCCTAAATTATTTTGTGAAACTTTGTATAGTTTGACCTTTACTTTGTCTTAAAGTTTGTCATTCCATCATTGCTTTATGTAAATAACCCAATGGATAAAATTGCTTCCTTATTGTTGATTTAAATTCCAACCATGAGGAAAAAAGATTACCACACTTACTTTTGTCCTGAAGTTTTCTCCCCCACCATATGAGTGTGGTGCCTTCCAACTGAAGAGAATTCAATTGCACTTTAACTTCCTCTTCATCAATTTGTTGAACATGAGAATATACTTCAACCGGTCGGATCCAATTATCTAGATTTTCAGGATTAACATCTGCATTAAACATAGGTAAATAAAAATTTACATCAAGCTTTAATAATGGTTTCTTAAAAGAATCTTTATGGATAGAATGATGAGAATGATGAGAATTCTCAGAGGAAGAAGAGATAGAACTTGATGGTGAAGATGGAGGCTCAAGAGGGTCTCATCCATCCCCTTGATTTACTAAAGAATTTTCACCATCTTGTGTTTCCTTTTTCTTCCCTTTCTTCTTAATCCTCTTCTCATAGTCTCCATACATTCACTTGACCATTTATGACATGCGATAAAAGACCATATGGAATTTTTTCTCATGTTCATCATGCTTGTCCTCTTTTGCCATTTTCTTCCTTTGGGATGCACGATCAACTTCGAGATTGAAAGTATTAAGAGTTCCTTCACCCTGCTTATTCTTGGCCCTAGTAAGCATTCACACTCAAAAATTCAATTCAAAGATGATTGCTCTGATACCAACATGATCTAGGATATTTTCATTGAAGTGACTTATAAAAAATTGTATTAAATGAGCATAAATTAAAGTGCACCTTAAAGAAGAAAAATCTCAATAATGAAGAGACATAAGCATAAAATATGAACAAAAAAAATTAATAATGGAGTTTTTCCCTGGTGGAATACGTCTTCAGGTCCTGCTCTCAAATGGGTAGACCTTTTTATTAACTCAGCAAAAGAATTTGGAAAAATACATAAGTATATCTCATTTTGGAATTAAACTGCAGAATTTTTTATTAGATCAGAAAACAGACAATACCATTGAATTTGTGGCATCGAATTACCCAAAAATGACTATCTCCGTGCCTCAATCTGACTCTGGCACTCGCAGGCGCCTGAGAAATCTCGTCTCGGTTTTTGTGCCTACACCCAACAATTAATTCTTGGTACTGCGTCTCGAAAATCATGCCTGGTCGTACCGTCAAGTGCCCTCCTCCCGTCCATGGGAAGACTCGAAATTTAAATGAAATGTCTGGCAGACTAAGCAATGGAGTAAGTTGTCCCAACAGTTGGCGGATGCTATTATAAGGCGTTGGATAGGGGGAGGTCTCGGGGTAAATCCCACGGGCCTCCCCTTTTAGGTTATAGTTATAACAATATATATATGTTTGGAACTATTGCCAAGTTTTGAGTTTATTGTTTAGATTCGTCGGAGTTTTAGTTTGGTTGCCAAATTTGGTGAGACTCCACCAAATTTGGCGAGCCCCTTTTTTTCATTTTTGAAAATTTGTTTTCAGGCCCTCATTGGGCATTTTCCCACTACCACGTGGCAGTCGATGACTGGGCCATGTGGCAGCCAACCATTGGCCCATGCCATCCACTTGCAGATTCATCCTTCCATGTCATCCTACCATGTCATGTACGGTCTTCCATATGGTTGTATGGACTACCACGTGGCACTTCCTCATTGGTCCATGGATTGACTCAAAAATGTCGAAAATGAGTGACACATGGAAGCCTCTAGTGTTGCCACATCACTATGCTAACATCATGATGATGTCAACATGACACATGTCACCCTCTATGTGTTTCGCATACACTATACGGGTGTTGACCTCATTCGTATTGATGATGACATCAGCAATATGGATGTTGATGCATCCTTGCTGACTAGGCTAGGTTGACCAAAACTTTGACCACAAATATATTTCAATCCTTAACTCCATTTGATGATTCATTTACATCGTTGGAAATATTGCGATTTTCTCTTCACGATGATGCCAATTTCACTGAGTTTTGAAGACTTTGAATTTTTTCCCTTTCTCTATCTACTGAGGCCATTCTGAGCTTCCTAAGTTTCTTCTGTGAATTCTGAGCTATCCTTAGTCTTCTCTAGATCCTTTTTGGATCATGAAGACATGAAAGAAGTGTTTTCAAAGCACCTATCCATAATTCAAAATAAAATGTGATGAAGACCAAATATGCTACCTGACGAAGATCGATTTACCAGTGAGTTTCAATCATCAGACATGTGGGTTATGGGACCACACTTTATCCCTAAGCACAATTAAAAGAAAAAATTAAACGCAAACAAAACAAATGCACCTGAGAGTTAATTGTATAAGACTATGTCACGAGAGAATTATTTCAATTTGTCATATTATCACCCTCTAGCCAATACAAATTAGAGGAAATATCTCTCAACGAGTTTTCTGCTAAGAATTATTAAGGAAGTCAACATTCTTCACCACGCTTTGAACTCAAAAACCACATCATTTATTAATATGTCCAAATGCAAATATATAATATTATTTGAATGAATCTTTCAATAGAGAATACAAAATCCATCTGACCCTCAGAATAACACTTACAATATTAATATCAAATACAGAAACTTATGATAATATCTTCCCACACAGCTTCAAATTGTAAAGAAGTTCATTGGAACTTTGTCTCTTCATTTCTCAATATCATTCTCATCACAAGAATTTCAAATTAGGCATTAAAAAAATTAACATGGAAACTAAAAATCACGCATAGGAAACCAAATTACAACCATGAATTTTATTGGATCCGAGCTCAAATGAATCTGGCCTGACTACACAGTTCAGGAACTCTATTCTCCCAGGATTACATAAATAAGGAAACGATATAGTTTACTTGGATAATTTTGGATCTGAGATATATTTGATTTATCCCTAATATTTCTAACTAACTTCTCAAAACATCAAATTATAATCTATTTCCCTCTTTCCTAGACACGTGTTCACAAGGAATCATGTCCTCCTCAACGACTTCACCTTCTTGAAGCTTGAAATTTTGATTTTGATCAGGGGTGGGTTTATTCTCTTGCATGATACTCCTAGGGTGAAATTATTCATGATCTCTTTATCATGTGTCTCCATTTTTGTTGTTGCACCATGTTCATCTTCAACCTCTAGTCATATTTATCTTCTTTCATGTATTGTTGAGCTTCTCCACAATGGTCAAAAGTGAGTTGCAACCAATCCTTTCTCTTATATCAAGCCTCCACACCTGCTACCTAATACCTCATCAAGATTTATTTTGAGCATGACCTTTAGGTATTACAATTTCTCTGCTCTGGAACCTACTGAGCACTCATTGCTCTTCTTCAACTTCTGCATCTACCCACTCACATGCAGAGAAATATTTCCCTGCTTTGATACCACTTGATGTAAAATAACTTATTGATAGGTTATTAGTGCTACCAGCAACCTGTACTTTCCATAAAAGATTCCTCATCATCATGTGGCTATAGGAAATTTAAGATTCCTACAACTATTAACAGAAACCATTTCCGAAGAATCCTCAAAACCTTTTATATGAGTTCAACCTTATTCAAACTACAATTTGAGTATGTATTGGATTTCCATACGTTACTCATTCAATTATATTCACATGATCAATACTTTAGTGAAGCTAGACTCTGTCACCATTTCTAAACATATTCAGATTCATTAATCTCGTACCCCCATAATATAAACTATGATCTCATCAAAACAAAGGCATGCTTACAGGTTTACTTCCATTTAGCTACAAACCGGATCTCTTACCTTCAATAACCCTATGTTTCATATTGGCATAACTTTGTAATCAGATCCAAATAGTGACTATCGGAACATCAAAGTGCTATCGGAATCCTCTTCGACATTATCATATCTAAATCTATGCTACAAATTTTTATTGGATCTTTATTTCTCCAATTAGTCGTTTGTCCAATCACCAATGTTACCACTATGACAATCAATGGTCCAGTGTTTATACCATGAAATTGGGCATATAAAAACAATTAACATGGAAACTAAAAATCACACACAGGAAACCAAATTACAATCATGAATTTTATTGGATTCGAGCCCAAATGAATACTAGCCTGACTGCATAGTTTGGGCACTCACTGGACCTAGACATTCCTTGCCTCTATGCCCACGGACTTACATAACCACAATATTGTTGGATCATGTTGTCATTGATGCCAATGGTTTGATTGATTGATTTCATTGATTGATGTCAAGTGATTGATTGATGTCAAAGGATTGATTGATTGATGATTGATTTAATATAATATGTATTTTCCTTGATGAGAATGCATAGATGAAGATGGATCAATGAGTTTTCATTGATACATGATGAAGATGGATCATTGTGGTTTAATTGGTATATGATGCATTGTTGGAAAAATGTATAGATGACTCATTATTGTCTTATCATGATTGATAAGGTGCACAAATGGATGAACTCCAAAGTGGTCCCCTTATGGTGAAATCCCTCACGGGAAGACGCTTTG
>ML781223.1:917039-941977 GCA_009831015.1 Picea engelmannii | reverse complement strand
AGAGAAGTGACAAAATCAAGAAATGATAAATTAAGGTGAAAAAATCAAGAAGGAATATTTAAATGATAAAGTATTGGAGAACCTTCTATTTATGGAAAGTGGTTAACCCTAAAAATAAGGAAAATAGGTTAAGTGACCTAAAAGAAAAAATCACATTTAAATGATAAAGTAAGGTGACAAAGTCAAGGTGTATTATTTAAATAATCAAGAGAAGTGACAAAATCAAGAAATGATAAAGTAAGGTGACAAAATCAAGAAGGAATATTTAAATGATAAAGTATTGGAGAATTTTCTATTTATGGAAAGTGGTTAACCCTAAAATAAGGAAAATAGGTTAAGTGACCTAGAAATGGGTTAAGTGACCTAAAAATGGGTTAAGTGACCTAGAGGATGAAAGTATAAATAGATAGTGATGGTCTCTTTTACATCATCCTTTTTGTGGATCAATGGAGAGCTTCTTGTGAGAATATCTTTTGGAGTATTGATGGAGAGCTTCTTGTGAGAGCTTCTTGAGCATTTTTGGTGTGGAACACTTGAGAATATTGAATATATATAGGTTAATGAGTTAACCAAGGATATCTAAGATGAATTTCAGAAGGAAGGTGAAGAAAAGAGGGCCGGAATTGAAGGGAGGATAAATTCTTTTGATGATGTTTCTAAGGTATGTTATTTACAGGTTACCTCACCATTTTCGCTATAACTTTTTTCCTATAATGATTCAGACCATGAAATTGGTATTCCATTGATAAAACATACCCAAGTATTTGTGGTAAAAAATTCATCTTGTGGGTCATTGTATTTTGGTAGTTACACTCCGCAGAAAATAGGGTTTGTGGCTAGTCCTGAAACTAGTCAAAAACAGGTGTTTCAGATAAAAACATCATAACTTATTCATAACAGATCCAAATTTAGTGAGACCAAGTTTTTTGGTTAGGGTATAGGCTTTGGTATGTTTTGTAACAGTTTCAGATCAATTCAATGAATATGTTTTGTGGACCACGCTCTACAAGGTCGCTCTCTAGAATAAGCCAGAATTCAACAAGGTATGCCATTTTTGATATAACGCCTTTTATGAGAGGTTCCAAGTAGTGCCACCTGGAGTAATTTCATAAACCACACTGATGAACATTGTGTATCAGTTTCAGATCTTTATTCATTATAGGTACAAAGTTATGATTATTTCAAGTTGGGGTTGTTGACTAATCCAAAACTGGTCATGGTCGAGACAAGCAGTTGATGAGTTGGCACATACATGAGGTGTATAGTTGATGATGTTGGTACATATTGATGATTCATTGTTGATGATTATTTGACACATGATTGGTATATACTTGGTACATGGTTGGATGCACTTGTTTATGGTACAGGTTGACTACAGATTGTTTGGCATAGGTTGGTGCATGGTTGATGCACTTGTTTATGTTGACAGATTGATATATGTTGAGGATTGTTGCCTCATCTCAGTTGGTGCTGAGAATGTAAGATGAGTCTTGCATATAGATCTGGTGCTCTTGTAGAGTTGTACTCTATTCAGTTGTTGTTGAAAAACCCCTGGATTGAAGTCTATAATAAAAAGAAAAATTGTACATACATCTTGTGTTATTTGTGTTCCTTGTGGAGATGATTTGTTGATGATATGTTGCTAATATATGTTGTTGATATGTATTCACATCTAACTGATTATAAATGACAGCAATGAGTAATGAGAAAATGTTGAATTTTAACTAAGGATTTTTTGTGTAAGAGGGAAGTTTCTGGAAAACATCCCCACACTCATTCACCCCCCCCTCTAAGTGTGGTAGGTGTCTCCAACAAATATTACATAAATAAGGAAATGATACAACTTAATTGGATCATTTTGGATCTAAGATATCTTCAATCTATCCCTAATATTTCTAATTGATTTCTCAAAATAGAAAATTACAATCTAATGCCATATTTCCTATGTTCGACAACACAGCTATTCCAACAGAGGACGAACACCTTCAGTAACTAATCACACAACCAGATCAAAGAAAAAAACATCGACATTTTTTCTTGGTAAAACCCCTATGAGGAAACATCCACGTCCCCATCCAATGCAGACACTTGGAGCAGTTTATTAGTGCAAAAGAAAAAGATTACAGAGAGATTTTACAAGAGAGTTTCTCACAATCGATCATCGGAAAATGACCCTCCATTCTCTTTAAATAGAGATCATGGACCAATCGGGTGTTAATCCATGGATCAATGGCCGTTAAGATCTAGGAGAATATGAACTGTCGAATCACTCTATGTCGGGAACATATCGTGACCATCGGATTTCCTAACTACAAATGCATACTAATGCATACTAAAGAAACACACTTTTACCTAACGACACATTAGACCAAGTAGATATTAACTAACTCCTAAGTGTCTAAATATCCTAGCATCCCCCCTTAAGAATAACTTGGGATAGGATTGAATGATTTACAATAGTGACATAATAGGGGAAGGAAGGAAGCATTAGAGCCTATCCCCCCTTAATGAAAACTTCATGAACTCCTAACATAGATCAAAGCTTGGAAAACTCCGCTTATGTAAGAGACATTGTGAAAATGTCTACAACTTGATCTTCTATAGGGAAAAAGAGCACTTCAATAACTTGATCATGAATGAGCTTTCTAATGAAGTACATGTGTAGCTCGATGTGCTTGTTGTGCTGATGTTGAACTGGGTCTTTGGTGAGATTGATGGCACTCTAATTATCGCACCAAAAGATGGTCATATGTTGTTACTGGAATCTAAACTCTGAAAGGATGTGGCGAAGCCACAAGGCTTCCTGACTGGCATTTACCTCTACTCGATACTCTGCTTCTGCTGAAGAAAGTGCAATGGCCTGTTGTTTCTTACAGGCCCAAGTGACAGCTCCGGAACCAAGGCTGAAAATATAACCTGCAGTAGACTTCTGATCATTAGGGTTGTCAACCCAATCTGAATCAGTGAAACCAACCAATAAGGGAGCCCCCCCTGAACTATAATGTATCCTGAATTGAACTATACCACAGACATAGCGAAGTATCCTTTTAGTTGCTTTCCAATGGCTTTCATGGGGTGTTTTCATATATCGGGCAACAAGACCAACAACAAAGGAAAGATCAGGAAGGGTATGAGTCAAGTATAATAGGATACCAACTAACGGGTGGTAAAAAATTGCATACTTAATGGAAGAGGTATAAGATCCCAAGTATCATTTTCCATTAAAGAACGATACTCTTCATTCATTGGTGTATCCCAATTTGGATGACCTAAAGCTTCTGTAAATGTCTTTGGATCATGAGTTTATGAAAATCAAGCCAAAAGAGAAGAGGCTCATTGGAACTCTGAATGTGTCTAACGTTGATCTGAAGGATCATTGACAAGATCACTAGATGCTTCTTTTGTTGAACGGACCCATCTAGGAAGCGATGGAGTTGGTGTTGGTTCAGGTTCAAAGGACTCATCTGGAGGAAGGTGAGGTGTATTTTCATCCTCACTGTCATCAATTAAAGAAGAAACTAAAACATAAGAAGGCACAAACTTCGAATATGGATCGTAGGCCGAAAAAAGGCACAACCATCGAATTAGGTTTGCAAGCCAAAGAAGGCACAAACTCCGAATTAGGCTCGCAGGCCAAGATATTTTCATCAAATTTAACATCTCTTCTAATAATAATTTTATTACAATGTGGTTGAAGAAGTCTATAACCTTTGACATCTTCAGAATAACCAACAAATATACACTTCTCACTTTTAGGCTGCAATGATTTCCTTTTCTCATCAGGAATGTGAGCCCATGTTATACTGCCAAATACACGGAAGTGACTTACATCTGGTTTAATTTTAGTCCAATCTTCTTTCAATGTTATATTTTTAAGAGCCTTTGTGGGAGTACAATTTACTATGTAATTTGCACAATTGATTGCTTCTACCCAATACTTTAGACTTAATCCCTTAGATTGGATCATACAATTAGCCATTTCTTTTAATGTGTGGTTCTTTCTCTTAGCAACACCAATTTGTTGTGGTGTATATGGAACAACGTGTTGCATTTGGATGCCCTGTGTAGTGTAGTAACTTGTAAAATTATTGTTCACATATTTGCCTCCATTATATGTTCTTAACCTTTGAATTTGATGTCCATATTGCTTTTCTACAATGGCCTTGTAGGCCAAAAACTTGTCAAAAACTTTTCTCTTAAGTTTTAAGAAGTAAACCCAAGTACGTCTGGAAAAGTCATCAATGAAATTTAAGAAATACTTGCACCCAGAAAAAGAAGGAGAAGAAAGTGGACCACACAAATCACTGTGAACAAGCTGCAAAGGGCCCGAGGCATGCCAAGAGGCATGTTTGTCCAAAATGTCCCAATATGTTTGTTGAGAACACAACCGGCACAAACACTATCTCTACATGAAATAAGAGGAAGACCAATCACCATTTGTTGATTACATAGTTGTTGCAATGAGTGATAGTTTAGATTACCAAACCTATCATGCCAAAGTTTGCTCAAGTCATTTCTATGAGCAACGAAAATTGATGAAAAATATGATGACCCAAAGTTGTCAAACGTTTACAACCTGGTAATATCATCAACAATTCCAGTTGCAAGAACATGCTTAGGATATTTTTGATCCTTGATTACAACTTGGTGAGGTGAAAACTCTACGTTTTTACCTTCACCTGAATGAGTGATTTGATATACTGATAGAAGGTTACAAGAAAGACTTGGAACACATAATGCATCATTGAAATGATTGTTTTCTACTTGAGTTGTTCCAGATCCTTCAACACTAAGAGATCTATCATCACCAACAAATATATTCTTGGTGTTTCATTCATTTAGAGTAGAAAATATGTCTCTATCCTTAGCCATATGATAAGACTCTCCAGAATCAATAAGCCACTCATCAGAAGAAGAATTATAAGTTGTATTGAAGGAGAAACCAGAAGTAGAAAGTGCATGTCCATGAGAAGAAGAAGAAGAAGTAGAATCAATATTGATGTTGTGCTTCTTCATCGTTGCTTCTAAAGATGCCATCTTCTTGAAACATTTGGACTCATCATGACCATATTTATCACAAAAGTTGCAATATCTGTCAATCTTCTTATTTTTATATTTTGCATCTTTACTCCTTTGTCACCATTAGGAGCTAAAGTTGTCTGAGTGGGTTTGGGACCCTTATATTGCTTGTTATTGTGGCGAGGATGTTGTTTCTTGGGATTCTTTGGTTTATATTTCCGATGGATGACTAAGGCTTTGTTGGATGTATCTGCAGTGTTGATCACTCCAAGTTGTACTAGTTTATCTTGCTCTCTAATCAAAGAATCACAAAAGTTCTCAAGACTGGGTTTTTGATAAGCTATCCCCAGAGCCTCTTGTATGGCATAAAAGGTATATACAAACATTGAATATGCACTACCTAGCTTAGAAAGAATAAGATAGATGCAATGATCTTCTTCTATTTTTATCTTACATTCTTCACATAAAGTTCTGAGTGTTTTAAACTTAGATAGATAGTCTTCAATTCAAGAAAAATCACTTGGACTTAAATTTAGTACTTGATTTTCTAACTATTGTGCTCAAATAATATTGTGTTTAACAAACATAGATTCAATCTTTTCCAAAGCTTCTTTGGGTTTATCAATTGATTGAAGGTGGAACCTTAAAACATGAGAGATGGACATTCTGATTAATCAATGTGCTTCATCATTCCTATTATCCCATTTGACTTTCTTATCAGCATCAATGGTTGTAGTTTCCTTTCCCAAGGTAATCTAGTACTAGTATTTACTTCTTAATAGATCCTCCATATGGGATTTCCATTGGAAGTAGTTAGTGCTGGTAAGCAAGAGATTACTTGTAGAAGCCATATTAAATATGCAGATAATATGGATTTAAAAAATGAAAATGGTGATTTGGATGGAAATCGAAAAGGTAGGTGGTTTAAAAAAAAAACGACACTGAAAATGGACTTCAGATGTGAGAGTTATGCCCTTTTTAAAAAAGGCATAAACGGCAACCAAAGGACCACGTGATGATATAAGTTGCTTTATGAAGTGACCCACTTTTATAAAGAGAAGTGGGGATCACTTTTACAATGAAGTTACTTCATGCAAAATAAATAACTCTAAAATAAAATATTAAATCTACTTATAGTCATTCACTTTTATACTTGAAGTGGAATACACTTTACAATTTTAACATGAACTTTTTTTTTCAAAAAAAAGTAACAAAAGAGAGACTTGAACTCAAGACCTCTTACTTAATAAGGAAACTTTTAACCAAATGGTCTAGCTAAACATATTGTATTCTTTTGCAAGAGGATTGTTGTTGTTGTTGAAGGCGACCTTAGAGAGCATGCTAAGAAAAACAGGGATGATTTTAGGGGCTAAATTTTGCTCATGGGCTAATTTTCCATGGTTTTTCCAAAACAAATATTCGCTATTCTAAAAATGATTCGCCCAAATTCTATAGGATAAAATTATTTTACCTTAAAAATCGCCAAAATTTTATACAAACTATATAGAATCCTTAAAAATTTGAATATTTTTACAAAAATATCGCCAAACGTTTATAGTTGGCATATGAAGGATTACTAAGATTCACCAAGGTTTCTACATTTTAAAATAAATTTCCATCCTTAAAATCATCCCTGAAGAAAAATCTCTTTTAACACAAGAAAAAATTGCGCTTCTCGATGACAACAAGGGTTATCTCGATTAGCTTACCTGGAAGATGCACCTTTTCCTATATGTTTCTGATTTTCCAAGATCGCACTGGGCATGGGGAAAAGAGCATACACATATCTAAAAGAGTAGAAACCCGAAAACAAATAATATAAAACCAAAATAATACTTTGCAAAAATTTAAAAAAATGTGTATTCAAGATTTATACCTCTGGATCTGATTGTAATGGTCGTATCTTGGGAAAATGGAAACCTTTTAGAGTGAAATGAAAAGTGTTCCTGACTAAAACGAGTGCTCCAGAAGCAATGGAACAGTCCTCTCAGCCAAAAAAAGTACGAAAAATGACAGAAAATGGATATGAGGTAACGCGGCTTCACAATCTTGATCTACAACAAGAGCGGGTCTTCAAACAGGCTCTGATACCATGTTCGACAACACAGGTATTCCAACAAAGGATGAACACCTTTAGTAACCACTCACACAACGAGATAAAAGATCAACACACTGATATTTTGACGTGGTAAAACCCTACGGGGAAACATCCATGACCCCAGCCAACACGACCACTTCGAGCAATTTATTAATGCAAAAGAAAAATATAACGGATAGATTTTACAAGAGAGATTCTCACAATTGATCATCGAAAAATGAACCTCCATGGTCTTTAAATAGAGATCATGGACCAATCAGGTGTTAAGCCACAGATCAATGGTTGTTAAGATCGAGGAGAATATGAATCGTCGAATCACTCTATGTTGGGAACATATCGTGATCGTCAGATTTCTCAACTACAAATGCATACTAATGCATACTAAAGAAACACACTAAGAAACACACTTTTACCTAACGATACATTAGACCAAGTAGATCTTAACTAACTCCTAAGTGTCTAAATATCCTAGCATCTTGGACACATGTTCACGAGGAATCATGTCCTCCTCAACGAATTTGTCTTCTCGAATATTGACATTTCTATTTTGATCAAGGGTCGGTTTATGCTCCTACATCAAAATGCAACTGGAGAAAGTAGAGATGTCATTCATCAACCAAGAATGGGAAAAGCGTAGAGAGGTAAGTGTCATATTTTTCCTATTTTTAAAGCATACAATCTTGGGTGTTTAAAGATTCTAAGAGAATATATGAATTTAAAAATGGAAATAGGAAATTGAAGAGGAAGGTAGAGAAGTTAAAACAAGAAAGAGACCATAGAATGGACACTTTATTACAGGCCATTGAAACTGATGAAAGACCATTAAAAAATATCGATGAGGAGGAAACGAAAAATGTCGATAAATTCATAAACTTAGATGACATTTTAACAAACACTTATGCATTTCTCCAACTCAAACCTAATTTACCTTGATGGAGAAATCAAGATGAATTGTTTGACCTAGAGGTCATTGATAGAGACAACCATAAGAAAGTTGTTAACAAACTCAAAAAGAAGTGGTTTAGCCTTTATCTCACTCAGAAGAATAGATTGAAAATAAATATTGGTATGTATAGGAATAGACTGCAAGAGATAGAAAATAAGCTTCAAGATGTTTTTTCTTTGAGGATAGAGGGATTGCTCTGTAGATTTCCTTCTCGAATCCATCCTATCTACCCACATGATAGATGGACCCAATTCAAGATTAAACAATCATAAAATGGAAGAATTCATAATATTGTAACTCCCATATATTTCATAACAACTTTTCTCTATGTATAAGATCATGACAAAAACTTGCTTTGTGAGTTATTCTTGTTTAATTTTGTGATACCAGACCATACACGTTGAATCCCAACCCTTTTGTGGGGGATGTCCAACTAAGGTATTTTACTTATTTTATTTTTGGTTTGGTACAATGGAGGGCTGCAAATGCCTCTTATACTCAGGTAACATTCAATTCGAGTTTAATAGTAAGGGAGGAATACCCCATGCCCAGTGTAATCATTGACAATTATAGGGAATTGATTCAATATATAGGGGACTCTCAAAGAGTCAGGGTGCATAGATAGTATACCATCACCAATCACCAATAATTTTCACAAGCTCATTCATTTCAAGCTCTTTTGGCTTCTAATGACATTTGGCACACACTGCCAAATCCTCTAAGGAATAGAAGTCCTATTGGTTATCCACAATTTGAGCTTGCCTTGTCTAGTGTTTCTTTATACATTAATTCCATAAAGAGGCATGGTAAACAATGGTTGGGACTCAGATTTAATTTCCCATTAAGATGGTGTCTAACTCATCAATATAGGGCTAGATTTCAATGGAAGAACATGGAAGAAATAGCTCTTTGGAAGCAGGTTGACAGAAACTTGGGTTTTTACCCTAGGATGGCTTTTGGGAATCCAACTTACAACTGGATAATAGTACACCTTGGGGTTCCTGAGGATAAGCATGAGGTTGCATGAGGCCATGCAAAGGACTAGAAATGGGGGAATGTCAGGAGCAAGAATTGATACCTTTTTTACTTCATTTTTATAATGTTTTGAGCCTCTAAAATCCTAAATTAATCCTCATACATGTCATTTATTTCCCATCCTAGCCATTTAGAATACAAAGGTAATATGGATTAAGTTTCTTATATTTTTCTTGTTTATATAATAAAATTAGAGTGGATTTGTGAGTTTTTGTCTTCAATAAAGTTAAAGGGTGCTAAACATAAGTTTCAAGAAATGTTCAAATATATTGCAGCTCGCATATTCCAAAGTTAAGATAAAGGATGAAGTTTTTTCAAAGCTTAATGACAACCAATTATGAAGAAACCAAGTCGAAATCATCATGGAACAACTGGACAAGGACGAAGAGGGAATATAGAGAGTAGTTTGAGCTTACTAATTGTTGCCCACGAATTTCTCCCTTGAAATTTGTGGACTGTTGGCATGTTTTACACTCTCATACTATACATACAACTTAGAAACACATCTTAGTTTTTATGGACAACAGTTGTGCATCCTTAGCTCATGGATAAATGTAAATGCAAATAGTTGGGTTTGATTCCCATATGTATCTATAAAAACTCAGTTGCATTATGATATTAGCTAACCAGAAAATAGAAAGCATAGACTATATTTTGAAGTGTGTGAGTGTTGTTGTAAGTGTTTTGGAAGTTCTACAATACATAAATTTTCTCTTTTAGTTCGACTTTGAAACTGTGAGTAAATAGTAGTGTTGTAGCAATTGTCTTTCTGATGTACCTGTTTGAAGGAGGGACAACTTCGAGGTACTTCTTGTTTATTTTTCATAGTTAGATTTCTAATTTAACTATTTAGTTATGTGTTATGTTCTTCAGTTTATTCACTCTGATTTATCTTAAATAGAAAATTTATTTTTCTATGTGCATACTTTAAATGGTATCTACCAGATTTCTTTCTTTACTCTATTTGATGTTTATTTCTGCAAGATAGAGTTAGAAGTTTGAATGAAACGATTGCAATTTCAAGTCTCACTTCTAGAGCATTATTGGGAACCTTTAAAACCCAGAATAGGGTAGCCAGAAATCAAACTGAAACAATCAAAGTAGTTCCTTTATTTGATTTTAATTTGAAATTTTTTGTTTTAAATAAGTAGAAATTTCTATAATTGCATCATAAACTAGTCAATTTATAGGTTCATAATTTTGTGTAGATAGCATTTGTGTCTCATAAGTTTAAAACGAATACTGGGTTCATAATTGAATGAAGACTTAAGATAATTGTCATTTTAAACAACATATTTTAGTGTTGTCACCTAGATAGAGAAAAATATTTGAATTCCTCCCTTACATTTGTGACCAAATTCTATGACAACCTTGTTGAAAATGTGTTTCCATTGATGTCAAAAGGAGATTGTCTGTTGTATGCCTTCATACACTGATAAGCCTTTGTGTGTGAAGATTATGGATGATTCTTTGTGCACGAACATGACTATGCATTTATTCTTTGCAAGAGACCCTAAATGACTCTATTAAAGAATAAATCGAGGAATAAGATATGATAGCAAGGAATAGATGAAGTCGACAATGCTTGCATTCCTACGATCTATGAAAATAATTATCCCCATTCAATGATTATTCTATACAAAGGTATGAGGAGGTGAATATTTCTATAGCAGAATGATCTCAATCTGAAAAACAACCCGATGAAAGAATCCTTGTTGCAGAGTAATCGTTATTTACACAAGATCGAAGAAATGGTGAAATAGATATATCCCACATTCATTGGGAAATTATGATCAAAATGGTTTATAATGAAAAGGAATTATCTCTTAGTTTGAATGAAAGTGAGAAGAACATTTGTGGAACCTTATGTAAGGAATTAATTTTTGAACGATTAGATCATGATCGTTCATCCCTCAAGATCAGCGGTTAACATCAAGGATTGAGGCCCGCAATGGGAACTCGAAAAATGAATAAGTCCCAAGACGTCATGGAGATAGTGAACATCACATAGAATCAGAGATATGATCCAGGTGGATATGGGTGGCCATCCACCTTTTCCAACTGGCTAAAAATAGTTTTCTCGCAATTTTGGTAATTTACTATTTTTAGCAGTTTTTAACTTCCGGGGCCATTTTGAGGGCCTAAATGAAGGTTTTTCGGGATCAAGGTTCTCAATAATAGAAAAAGGCTCTAATTGATCCCCCTAAATGAATCTCCTTGATGATACATTTCCAATGATCTATCGTGCACCTAAAACATAGATTGTATGCAAAAATTACGACCCCGGGAAGTTGATGTACTAACTTACCCAAACGGGGCCCACATGATTTTTGGCGCTTCTTCTCCTAGGGTTAGATTTTTGGATGTCTATGGTTTTTGACATTCCTATTTATTATAAAACGACCTTCAGAGCCTCATTATAACCTTCTTCTTGTGAATGCGAGTAGTCATCACATCTCTTCTCAGAGATAAGCTGCCACCATTCTAGCAAGTCTTTCACACTGTATTTTTATAGTCTCTGTACATTTATTTCATTAATAGAAATCGTGTATTACTGTATCTCTATGTTTATGGTTGCATATCTAATACATTTATGTTATATTATTGGATATCTGTGGTATCTCTGTGCATTTCTTTATTATATCTCTGCTCTCATTTCGTGCTGAAAATAATTTGGATTAGTGGTATCAGAACAGGCTGCTCTTGATCATTTTTTCAGTGTATGTCCCTGACGAGGTTCGAGTATAGAAAGTTGGGTCTCGAGCTTGTCTCTCTTGAATACAATCGCTCTCTCATTCCCAAGAAACCCTCCATGGAAAAAGAAAATAAAAACAACGGAGCAGACGAACCTATAAATCTGTTGCTTGAGCAAGCTCTCGCGTGACAGAGTGACAAAATGATGGAGAATTTTTCCCACATCCTTCAACGCCTGTCGATAGAAATAGGCGCATATTCATCAAACAGTGACTTTGGAAGCACCTCTCCTTTCAAGGTATAGGTTAATTTTGATATTCCCGTATTTGAAGGTCAGATAGATGCAGATGCCCTAGACAAATGGTTAAATATGTTAAAAGGTTATTTCTCTGTTCATAATTTTTTTGACAGGGAAAAGATCACCTTTTCACTCCTTAAATCTCTCCCCCATGTCAAACATTGGTGGGAAACTTATTGGGAGTAAAGTTCCACAGAGGAGTCTGGAATATATGGAGTCGAGCCCACTTGGGATTTTTTTGTGGATGCGGTAAAGGAACAATATTACACTATTGGCAACTATGAGGACCAGTACATGAGATGGACCACAATGCGGCAAGAGAGGGGCCAAGAAGTTATGTAGTTCACCAATACCTTCTATACTTTGTGTACCAAGCTGGGTATCAAAGACTCTAAATGAAATTTGGTTCTGAAATACCGTGGGGCTCTACACGGATACATCCAAACTGAAATAGATTTTCTAGACATCTCATCACTCGGTGTTGCTTATCGATATGTTGTTAAAATCGAGCAGAAATTTAAACACCAAAACAAACAGGATTTTGGGTCTGCAAATCCGCAACAAACAAAGTATGACAAAGACATCCCTAACAAACATTCTCCCAAAAACCAGTCCAAGCCACAGGAAAAGAAGGGTCACGGGAAGACAAAGAAGGAAATTGGAAAATGGTGTGATTTCCACAAAATCCCCTGGCACAATACTGACGAATGTCGCTCAAAACAGTCATTGGTGGTTGAGATCAAAGACAAGGATTCGAACCCTTATTCTAAAAATACTAGTAAAATACAGATCATCAACGCAGACCCCACAGTTATTGTCACAACCGCAACAATTCAACCAGAAGAACCAATAGATCCTGAAGAGGGGGAGTGCCTTTTTCATTTACAGATGTGGGTAAAAGGGACCCCACTGCATTTTATCGTTGATATCGAAAGCCAGAAGAACCTCATCTCAACAAAGGTCATCAAACAATTTGGATTGTCGACAACACCACACCTACAACTATATAGCATCGGGTGGCTTCACCAAGGACGAGATCTTCATGTCAGCCAGTAGTGTCGATTGTCATATAGAATCCAACCCTTCAAGGATGAGGTATTATGTGATGTTGCCCCACTGGATGTCTATGATGTTCTCTTGGGCTAGCCATATATGTGGAGACATTGTGTTGTTTATGAGTCTCAACCCCGCAATGTCATTATTTCTCTAGAAGGTCATCTCTACAGAATACCAGAGGTAGTTCCGAATATTGTTCCACCTAAACAGTGTTGCAAGGTAGTATCTCATACTGGAAAATTCAACTTCTTCACAATCTATTCAAAAGGGGAATAGAAGGACACTGGAACCACTATAGCCTCACCCCAAGCACCTTCTATCCAACAGAAGCAGGTCGAAAAGGTTGCAACAAAGTGAAAATATTCCTTCTACACTTAGTCCTCTCATGCAGATCGACTTGTTGTACAGTCTCATCCTCAACAGGTTCATGACAACCTTCCACAAATCGAGCAACATGACTTCTCCAATAAGGCAAGAATCTCATCAAGATGCAGATTCAGTAAACACTTTTTCCTCTCCCCCGGGAGCTCAATGCAATGGAGACCATTAATTCCTAATGAGGGAGGATTTATCCAGGTGGATATCGGTGTCCACCCACCTTTTCCAATTGGCTCAAAATAGTTTTCTAGCAATTTTGGTAATTTACTATTTTTAGCAGTTTTTAACTTCCGGGGCCATTTTGAGGGCCTAAATGAAGGTTTTTTGGGATTGAGGTCCTCAGTATTATCGTAAGGCTCTAATTGATTCCTATAAATGAATCTCCTCGACAATACCTTTCCAATGAGCTATCATGTGCCTAAAACAAAGATCGTATGAAAAAATTACGACCCCGGGAAGTTGATGTACTAACTTACCCAAACAGGGCCCACATGACTTTTCGCGCTTCATCTCCTAGGGTTAGGTTTTTGGATGTCTAGTTTTTTTGAAATTCTTGTTTATTGTAAAAAGGCCTTCAGAGCCTCATTGTGACCTTCTTCTTTTGAATGTGAGTAGTCGTCACATCTCTTCTCAGAGATAAGCTGCCACCATTCTACTGAGTCTTTCACTATGTATTTTTACAGTCTCTGTACATTTATTTCATTAATAGAAATCGTGTATTATTGTATATTTGTGTTTATGGTTGCATCTCTGATACATTTCTGTTATATTATTGGATATCCACAATATCTTTGTGCATTTATTTATTACATCTCCACTCTCATTTCATGCCAAAAATAATCTGGATCAAGATATGTGGAAAATGAATGTAAACTAGTGGACCCATGAACCTGCGATGAGAATAAAAATTGAATAAGTACAGAGAGTTGATCAGATGTGGTGAGACCTTGAAAAATGACTAACTATGGAAATCGGTCAAACGTGCTTGATCATGAAAAGGAATTGGATTGGGAGATGTTGTAGACCTACGACCCACAATGAAATATTGATAATTGGCTAAGTATAAATAAATAACTGAGTACCAAGAAGAATAGATTAGACATCCCAGGAGGTCATCATGTGTTAGAGATCCAACAACCGAGAAGCTTTCCACTTGTCATAGATACAATGGTTCAAAGGGCGAGAGATATAAAGGCTCATAATGTTTCATAGACTCACAGTGAAATACTTAGAAAAGTTTATGAGTGTAGGTGCAAAATGAGTGTGGCAGAACTTGGGGGTGAAATTTGGACATCGCGGAGGTGTGAAGAGATGTGGCTTAGACCCATAAACCCACGGTGAGTCTTCAATGTTTTGTTTAAGTATTGGTAGAGGATAAATCGATATTCATGATCAATCTAATATATGATCAGATGATAACTATGAATCAAAGACTTGTGGTCTCGATATACTAAAGAAGGTTAGATCAGCATTTGTGATTGAACATAGGTCCAAATTATAAGGGTGCCAAGAGAAAAGGTAGTGTTAAGTGTTTATATACCCCAATGGTCCTAATATCCGGGGGAATGAGATCACATATCGACAATCCACATTTAATCTTGGTTTAATCTAAAAATTGTTGAGCCACAAAGGCGTGTTGCATGTTTTGGTGGACAGAAGTTGATCGATGGATAAGATTGATTCGAGAAACAGATCTGAAGGTAGTTGTACATCAAGATTATTCTTTGAATATATCAAGCGTGGAAAGGAAGGGATGTGTACATGTTTTTTAAGGAACGTTGCAGCCTAATTTTGTGGAGATCTAGAACCGACCCTGTATTCCTGGATATGTGGAAAAATATTTGGATCTATATTTTATATAAATATTTATGCCCTAGTGAAGTTGGTATGGTGGAGAGAAGAGATGTAATGAAGAGTTTGAGTTCATGGAACCAAAGGTAAAAAGGGTAGCAAAAAGAATGACAGAGGGAAATCTCAGGGTGGTTGGGTAGTGCAAGGTAGATTAATATGAAATACATTTATGTAAGGGTGGAATGGTGGTGCAGGGGATAGGATTGGTGTCCTCATCTTCTTAACAGGTTGGTGTCTGGCAGATTAGTTTCCGGTAGATTAGTGTCTATAGATTGTAAGTGGGTGCTTACAGAGAGGATTGGTATCCTCATATTTGTAATAGACTATCCTGACATATTGGTGTCTGTAAACTATTAGTAGGTGCTTACAGTGAGGATTGGTGTCTTCATCTTCTCAACAAGTTGGTGCCTGTCAAGTTTGTGCTTGAAATTTTGTAATTGGGTGATTACTATAGGGATTGGTGTCCTTCACAGGATGAATCCTATCAAATAATGTAATTTGTACTTATTATAAGAAAAACTTCTCGTGGTTTTCTCCCTTATTGGGTTTCCATGTAAAATATATGTGTATTTTTCTTTTGTGATAAGATATGTTGATATATAACTTTTTTCATTACTTATGATTAATTTTTTATGATTAATTAAGAAGGTAAAAAGAAAAAGTGGTTAATATATGTACAATATTGATCCCCACCCCCCCTCTCAGTATTATTGAATATTCCAACAATTGGTATCAAAGGAAGGTTCCTTCAGAAATTTTGACCACTAGAAGGAATATTTATATAGAAAACATGGAAAAACACTAAAATATATCCAATAATGGAGGACCACTATCTGATGGAACCAATTATTCCTTTTGGAGCATCAGAATGAGTATTTCTTATGGCACAAGGATTTGAAGTCTAGAAATCAATAGTGAATGGATACAAAGCACCAACCACTCCCCCAATAGATGAAAATGGAAGAGAGCTAAATGAAATTAATGCCAAAGCAATGAATGCCATATTATCTAGTCTTCCAGAATTTTATTTTGTAAAATTCATGCATTGTGAATCTACTAAAGATATTTGGGACAAGTTGAAGGACATCTATGAAGGAGATGAGAAAGTGAAGCAATCCAAGTTACAAATGTTGACAATTTGGTTGTCATTGATGTCAACATTGATAGATAGGTGAAGTATCATTGATTGATTGGTTTGAGAAGCATTTTCAATATTGGACATAATGTTATGAATATGACTTGAATGTCAAGCATTGTCAATATTGGACATAATGTTATGAAGTTGACTTGAATATCAGTAGAAAGATAATATTGACTATTATATTGTATGAGCTTGATGCACTCATCCTATATTGTATGAGATTGATGAAATCACCCTAATGGAAATATCGTTTATGGTGGATTGTGTCATTAAGAAGTTGAAGAAGTTGAAAAATTCGAAGGTCGAAGTCAAAGAAATCGGGGGTCGAAATCGAAGAGGTCGAAGTCGAATAAGTAGAAGAAGTCGAAGTCGAAACTGAAGCAAGTCGGGACGACCAAATTCGAATTACATAAGTCAATTTTCTTCTAATTTGAGTCGGTCTGAGTAGAAGTGAAGTAAATTACCTTGAAGGTTGAAGTCGAAAGAAAATTGAGTCGGGAAATTCAATTCGGATAAAGCAATTCAGGACGACCAAAGTCGAATATCTCAAGTCGGTTTTCTTCATATTCAAGTCGGTCCAAGAATGAAGTAACCTAAAGGTCGAAGTCGAAGAAAACTTAAATTGGGAAATGCAAGTCAAGTCGATGCTAAGGCAATTTGGGTGTACTAAAATCAAAATACTCAAGTCGAAATTTCTCCTAGTTGAGTCAACTAAAAGGATGTTTATCGGTCGAATGAGGAAGCAAATACGAAAAAGGGTGAATACCAAGTCAAATATTAGTGACAAGATGATGAGAGTGAATTGATTTTAATATCCACCATCAAGTAAAATATTTACAAGTTGAGTTTAAATAGTCACTAACAAAGGAGATATGTGGAGGTAAATTTAGACATTCATGAAAAGGTAAAATGCATTGAAGTCGATCTGGCATTCGACGGCGAAAGGAAAATATGGGAAAGTTTCTTTCAAAGAACCACTTGTACCAAGAACCTCACACATGTTCTAGGGGAAATTATAATGAGAAGGATAATTGGGCATGTTATGCACAAAACCCATGTCGTAGAATTGTAAAATTCATTTCTAGCACTCCAGAATCTTTGTACGAAATCAGTGTCTAATTTTTTGTACGAAAATCAATTAATGAAATCACCATTTGTGTTAATTAAATGAAGGGGTGCAATGTTTCGTTACTAAAAGATATATTGGTTCAACCTTATACCTTTTGGAAAGTATATAATTAGACAAACAAGGTGAAAGGAAAGTGTCTCTGTGGGTTTTACATAGAAGATATAAAGGCATAGCAGAGTCCAAGGAAGAAAGACAAGATACTTATGTAATGAGGGTGGAAGGGTGGAGCAAGGAAGGACTAATGTTATTTACTGATTAAAGTTTTAATATAGGAATTTGGTGCTTCCTAGGGTTGGTTCCCTAAACAAGGGAGTTGGTACTTCCTATGGTTGGTGCTCTAAACAAAGGAGTTGGTGCTTCCTAGGGTTGGTGCCCTAAAAAAAGGGAGTTGGTGCTTCCTAGGGTTGAAGCCCTAAAAAAGGAGATTGGTGTCTCCCAATCATTATTGTAACTTGTATTATTGTATTGATTTTATATTCAAGTTTATTGTTGTTTATCAATTGTTGTTAATAAATTAAAATTATTAAAATTTTAAATAATTAACGAATATTGATTCACCCCCTCCCCCTCCGCCTCTCAATATTGACCAAGTTTCCAACAATTGGTATCAGAGCGAGTTCCTTCTGCACAATCTAACAATTGGAAGGTAGATTCTGAATAAATGGATCAACAAGAGGGAATGTCTTCCAACAAATCACCTATATTCAAATGGAATGATTATGCATTTTGGAGTGCGAGAATGAAAATTTATCTCATGGCCCTTGGATGTGATGTTTGGCAAGATATTGAAAGTGATTATACTGCACCATATACCCTGCCTATTGATATTGTTGCAAAGAATTTATGCAATGACAATTCAAGAGAAGTCAATGTTATTCTAGGAGAATTAACCAATCCTATATTTGTAAAGGTAATGCACTGTAATTTAGAAAAAGATATCTGGGACAAACTGAAGGTCATATATGAAGGAGACAACAAATTCCTCCAAACTACAAACCTATACAACTCAATTGAAAATTTGAAAATGAAGGAGGAAGAATACATAGATGAATATCTTCAAAGAGTTGATGAAATTTTCAATTCAATCAAAGCATTAGGGGAAGAAAAAAAAGACAAACCCATTGTCCAAAAGATCTTGAGATCATTACCTATGAGGTATGATGCCAAAATTTCTACCCTTGAAGACATACCAGATCTTGATAAGCTCACAATATATGAACTACATGAGATCCTTATAGCATATGAGATGAGAATAGGACAAGAAAATCCATCAAAAGGAGAAATTGCCTTCAAGTTATCAAAATCAAGGAAGAGGCAGGAGCAGGTACCTAATGAATATTTATCAGGGACATATGATGAAGAAGTAGCTAACTTTATGAATAAACTCAAGAAAGGGACTGGTAAATACAAGGGAAAGTTTCCTCTGATATGCTTCAGTTGTGGCAAAGTTGGACACTTTGCTAACAAATGTCCATATCCCAAGCAAGAGGATAGTGATGATGAAGAAATTTAGAATCATAAAGAACATAAGAAAGGTAAGAAAAATAATGAAAAGAAATACTATAAACAAAATAAGAATATCTTCACCAAAGAGGACAACAAATCTTCTAAAGAAAGTGAAGATGAAGATTCAAAACTTTTATTTATGGGAATGAAAACTCAAGATAATGTTGTAGATGATGAAGAAAATTCTTAATTTGAAGGAGAAGTAGACCTATAAGAAGAGATGATCAGTGCTTTGGATGAACTAATAAAGTATAAAAAGAATAACACTCTACTAAGGGCACAACTTCAAGAGTTTGAAGAAGCACATCAATCAACATAAGTATATGCATCAAGAATCATCAAAGAATCATAGAAGATAATCAATGATTTGAAGTCTCAACTCCTAGAAGCTAAAAGAAATGAAGAAGTCATTTTAACTCAACTCAATGATAGAGAACAAGTGTTGGCACAGGGGCAGACCTAGGTTTCAACACTTCAACGACGCACCAACAAAGCCCTAACTACCAACCCCTTCGGTGACACCTACGAAACAGATGAAGTCTCACCGGAGGTAGAGGCAAAGGTGGTTGTAGGAATCAAGTATCTATGTCCTAGCCAGGACATAGATCTATGATCATAGTACTTAACAGAAAACTTAGCAGTTAACATTCATTAGTATTTAACCCTTATTCACATCACAGATCGAAACCCTAATTACAGAACAACGCAATATTCAACCATATATAACACATCCAATCTCTTAGCACTTAGAAATAGATTAGATCTAGCATTTATTCAGATCACTAAGCACTAAGCAACTATATCAGATGCATCTAACATACAGATTAAAACACTAAGCATAAATCACATCAATAACATAACAACCATAATGCACAAAGCAACCACAACACAGGATATGCGTGGTTCACCCCAGTGTGGGGATACGTCCACCAACTCTTCTTCTTCTTTATTGTCTTTTGTCAACCTTCTTACATGCACAGAGCCACATGACCCACTCTGCATAAGACAGGAGATTTGTGCGCACCTCGCCAAATCCTCCTTCCTCGAGCTAGGTTCAAGCACAAACCCTTATTACAATCACTTGCACTTAGCTCTGCAAGTTATCAACACACAGTATTCACGAAGCATCCACAACTCTTCGCACTTAGCACAACAAAACACTTAGTTTACAACTAACTTAGCACATTCGCCTCATTACACACCCTTTACTTACATCGCCTAGCTATCTATTTGTACATTACAAAAGGGGCCTAAACATGGGTAAACCCATGGGCTGACATCCCATACCTATTACATAAACCATAAACCCAAAAATCCCTAAAAAGAGGGAAAGATCCCGCGATCTCTTCTTCGCCTTGCGCTTTGCCTTCGACCATCATGTAGAAGTCCCAAAAATGGTCAAACATGACCAAGGTTCTCCAAAACTTGTTCAAGCACCAATAGGTCCCCAACACTCACCTGTGACTCGTCCTGAGTCACTCTGATCTGGGTAGCTCTTCCTCCAAATCCTCAAGCTTATCTCAACTTGCCTCAACCTGCTGCTTCTCTAGAGCCTCCTGCTGAGTGAACTCCTAAATAACTTTCTCGATCATAGGTCCTTCCAAGCGTTGTTCTACTGTGGTGACCATTTGTTCCAGTTCTGCACCTTGTCCGTCAATATCCTCAAAAAGTGTGCAAGCTTCATCCTGCACTGGTTGGCGCCTATGGGTCACTTCCATGACTTTACTCTGGATGGAATGGACCTGTTGTTGAACTGTGCATTGTTCCTAGGACCATTTCATCCTCTTGACTACTAACAATGGCTTTAACTATGCTTGTACTAATGTTGCTTGTTTCTTTGCCTCCTAGAGTTGTGACTCCAGTGTCTTTAGTTCAGGTTCCTCTGCAAGGCACTCGTAAGTCTGTGCACTTTGACTATTAGATGTTTGCATTCTAAATCCAATGCTTTGGTTCTCTAGACTGCGCTTCGAGCAGTTTCTTCTCTCAGGTCTTTCACTTTCTATGGAGTGCTTGACACTTCCTGTAATTCCAATTCTGCTACTCTTTGTTGGAGTTGTTGAATGAATTCAACAAGCTTGGCCACTTGACTCTCCACTGAGTCTTCTTCCCTCTGTTCTAAGCCCATCAAATATTAAAGTGCTCTAGTGATTGCTTCATTAACTCCAATATACTCCACGAGCATTTGTTCTTTCTCCTTATGGATCTGTGCTCTATCCTCTGCAAACTTCACCTAGAGGTCGTATTTTTCTTGTTGCGCAACCCGACATTGTTCTATGGCTTCCTCTTTTGCTTTATTCAATGCCTTTGTGGCCTTCTCTTTTTCTTCCTGGACACGATGAAGGCAAGCTTCGATCACATATGCTAGTCTGTGTAGTTGGGCAGGCTCATCTCCTACTTCAATTCCTTCAGATGGCAGTGGCGTAGTAGACACTGCACGGCTGGAGTAGAGGGCTTGTTGTACCCCTTTCAGCTCTGCTTCGATCCTATCATACATGGTCTCTTGTTTTTATTCATTGTGCTATAAAATATCTTCTGAGGTATATGATACAACGACGATGATGATGTCAATGTCATCCACCGTGAGCACAATCTGCAACTTAGGCTTACTAGCTTTTGACTTCTTCCGCGATGAAGGTTTCATGGGGGACCCTTTTCTTTTCTTGGATGTCTCAACCTCATCAATGGGATCCTTAGGCAGTGTTACTTCTCCCTGCTTCTGCTTGTATTCTTCCCCTTTGTCATATTCTTTGTCTATTGCATCACCTCCTCCCCCTCCAGGTGAATCTGATGCATTGTTCAGCTCCTGTACCTCTTCCTTATTCTTCCTTCTGCTACTGCTGGGTGCATCATACTCTTCACGAGTGACCATAGGGCTTCCGATGAGGTCGGGGTGGGACAGTTCTTCCTATTCGACTGGTATACAAAAATCTACAGGCCATTCCTTATTTATTTCTTCCATGTCCTCCTCTATGAGTTTATAGTAGGATTGAATCTCTTCTTTATGTTCATCTCTGCACGCAGTGATATAAATAAAATGCCTATCTACGTGGAACTTCACAAGGGGCATGAACCTGTGCAGGGTATTTGACATCATGTGAGGGAAGGACTCAATAGCCATTTTCAGCTGCAGGTAATAGGTGTCGAACACTGCGTTTGACTTCCATTGTTTTTCCATGTCACTCGAATACCAGAGCCTAGTGAACTTCACAGTTAGTGGTTTGGACGGCTCAATTTTAGGGAAGGTCACTCCTTTCGGCATCTCCCAAGAAATAAAGGCAAGGAGTATCAGGATCCAACTGAAATGGAACTCATAGCCCTAATCCTAAGCTTCGCAGCAGTCTTTCTCTAACTAGTTGACAAGGTAGCTCGCCCAGTTCATTTGTAGTCCTTCAATACATTTTCCTGAGAGGTCGAAAATGAACCTCGTGACATGAGTGGGTCTATTCTTCCTGACAAGCTTACCAGCAATCAACTAGAAGGCTAGGTGCACTACACCATTCTGGATGGAGGCTACCTTGTAGCCTCGCTTCCCCTTTTCCACATCAACATAGGTGTCTTTGATTCATTGTGCCAGGGCGCAATCTACAACTTTCCTTAGATAAAATTCTTGAGGGTTTGGTCCTTGCATGCTTAATCTGGTGATCCAATGGATCAGCGTCGGATCTACGGTGATGCATCTATCCAAACACAGATAACTACCATGGTAGCAAGACAGGAGGATTTTAACGCACGCGTTAACCTCCTGATGTATGTTGAAATGTGGTATCTTCATCACATTCAGGATGGTGGACAGCACGATGTCCATGGTCCACAACTAGGGGATTATATTTGACTTCTTCCTTGTTGTCTTGGTCAAATATTTGCATGGGGTGAGCATGCCATAGTTCTTGCAATCTACCAAGTTGAAGTCACTAATCTTCAACGTCATAATCTGTCCCAATTGTTGTCCCACTGCGCGTATCCCCTTCGGGAGGTATGCAGTGATCAATGTGTAGTCGAAGTCCCTCGGGACACTGTCATGACTAATTGTGCCAACCAGAGGTAGGATATAGTCATGCAGGATAGATGGGATGAGCTTTGCATTCACCAAGTCATCGCGATGCTTGCTCCGTTTCAATGTCACAGTTCTAGAGGGCCCAGATCGACGTGCAGTTGATGGAGAGGCTTGCAATCCTATAATTGATGAGGCTTGTGCCCCTATGGACATGACCTTCTCAACCATTAGATCTATCATAATTTCTTCCATGGAATTTTCCATTGCACTGCGCTCACCCGACATACACACTCGATATCGGATATCTTAGGTCGATGAACAAACACTCAATGTAACAGAGCGGGTGTAGAGGTCTCAATAGTCACATTGTGATAACAATGAATTCTTTGTGGGCTCAAATACTCACAATTCTCAAAATTGTTCTCAATGCAACATTCGATGGGATAAATAGACAACGTCGTAACGATCTTTTACAATGGGTCAAAATGCCTCAATGAATACGATTCCATCCATTATGGCACGGTCCCAAGGGTCCAATGGCAATCTTTCTAGCCATAACTGTGTTTCTAACCATTTTGGAGCATCATTCTAACGGTCAAGACATCTCCAATGATCATATTGCTTCATCGTGGCGAAGTGCCAATTTACATTGTTCTACTATTCTAGCAAAGTTCAAGTTCTGCAGATCTTCCTTCTGCGAAGTCTTCTCTGGGACTTCCTGCAATTTTTATAACTTTGCTTTCTTCTTGCTAATATTTCTTGCCTTCTTTCCCATGATTTGATTCATTGGGTGCCTCTTTCCATTTTTATTCTTATCCGTTTTTAGCATAGTGACTTCACATTGCTGAGGGTCTTTCAAAGGTTCTGAGTGGAATACCTCCTCTCTTGTTATTTCAGGGGTAGGTGCTCGTTTCTGCTGCATGGATAGGTTTTTCAAAATTTCATGTGTTTTCTCCACTTTGACATCTAAGTTTCTGGTCCTCAGTAGCTTCGACTTGTCCTCTTGTTCTACCAGTAAGTGTGTTATTCTCCTTGCCATGGAATATCTTAGTGTTAAGCCCTAATATTGGCTCATTACCCCTTAATTGGGGAATATTAGATTAGTAATGTTATTTTATTTATGTCATTTTTAGGCCATTAGTTGTAATTATACCTCCTAGTCTCTTATATATACCAAGGAGACATTTTCATTTTGAATCATCTTGTACTTGAACATTTAAGTGGGGTAAAAGGAGGTTGCCCCCTCGAAGAGGCTTATTATCTAAAATTCTCTCTTTTTCAAGGCGTTGAGTACTTTTTCTGAGGATTTTCTATGCTATATTAATATTTGGTTCTTAACATATGGTATCAGAGCTCAAGGTATTGGGGTTTCGTTGCTACATCTGAGACACCTTGGAATTTTCACTATAAATTTTTTTCTACAATGTTTCAGAAGGAATGGCTTGGAGAATATTTATTAGACAGATCAATGTACGTTGCGTTCAAAATTCATCTCCTGAGGCCTTATACTTTCGGATATACAACCTGTACAAGATAGGGTTCTAGAATCATCCTGAACTGAGTCATTGCAGAATTTTCGCTATAAAAACATTTATGTAATGTTTCATACCCTAAGCTCTAGAGGCTATTTACAGAAATTAGTAAGGTATCTGTGGTAAAAATTTCAACTTCTGGGTCATCATAAATTTGTAGATACACCCTGTGTAAGATAGGGTATCTGACTAGTCCTATTGACTAGTCTCAAGAAGGTGTTCCAGGTAAAACAATCATAACTTCTTCCTAGAGTATCCAAA
>ML781223.1:880191-912886 GCA_009831015.1 Picea engelmannii | reverse complement strand
AATCATCTTGTACTTGAACATTTAAGTGGGGTAAAAGGAGGTTTCCCCCTCGAAGAGGCTTATTATCTAAAATTCTCTCTTTTTCAAGGCGTTGAGTACTTTTTCTAAGGATTTTCTATGCTATATTGATATTTGGTTCTTAACACTTAGTTCTTTCTTTTTTTTTATTCTAGAGCTTCCTCTTCTTCTCTCCTTCGGAACTGATCTTTCTCAATCCAGGTATTTCCTAGCAAAATGGAAAATGGGGCATTGTTCTCAAAAAACCTAATAACCTTGAATTATTCTTCTATTGAATTTCCATGAGCACTAGGTACCTGGGTAAGTCTTCCGCATAGGGTTATCAACTTTCCTTTAAATAATCCCATTCCTCCCAATGAAGGAACCATAGCAGGATTTCCTAATATTTCCGAAGTTCTTTCTGTCGTGATATTCACATTTGTTTCCTCATCTAGAACACAGTCTATGTCGAAGTCTCCTATTCTTGTTTCTATACACTCCTTCTCTTTTAATATCTCTGATAAGTTGATGTCTCTATGATCATTCAGGGTTTCTTTCATCTGCAATAATACAGTCTCTGATTCTTTTTGGGGTTCTAGCATATTCTTAGTCTCTTTACCTTTCTCATGGTTTTCTTGTCTTATATTCATCTTTTCAACTTTAGCAATCATTCTAAGGCAATCCAAAACTTCATGGTCCATAGATTTACAGCAAAGACAACTAGGACCTCTACCAGGGAATTCCTTAGCAATATGTCCTAGTCTTCTAAAACTATAACAAAGAGTTAATCCTCTCTTTCTTTTAAATGATCCCCAACTTTTCTTGTACTGCGCATTGGGATCACAGTAACTAGCCCGCAAAAAATTCTTTCTAGTGTCCTACATCCATTTGTTAGTCCAAACATTCTTTCTATGCATAGGAATAACATATCTTTCATTACTTATATCAGATCTACTCATGTCAAATATTCTTTCTTCTAGTTGTGCCCTAGTTTTCAGTCTAGGACCAAATCTATCAAGCATTCCTAGGTTCATTCTTTCGAAACAAAAATTTTCACTTGTCTTACCTTTATCAGAGCACGAATCTTTGAGATATTACCTCTTTTCTTCAAATCCGATTCCTTTTTTAGCACAGAGCTTCGCAGTCAAGTAGAATATTGTGCACTAAAGAAATAGATCTACGCACATAGCTTTCTTTTCTTTAGTTCCCAACAATCACAGTTTCAGTTCCTAGCAACAGAACCATTTTTTGGCACAGGGGCAGACCCAAGGTTCAACGCTTCAACAACGCACCAAAAAAACCTTGACTACCGACCCTTTCGACAACACCTGCGAAGCAAATGAAGTCTCACCCGAGGTAGAGGCAGGGGTGGTTGTAGGACTCAAGTGTCTACAACCTAGTTGGGACACAGATATGTGATCACAGTACTTAATAGAGCACTTAGCAGTTAACATTCATTAGTATTTAACCCTTATTCACATCACAAATCGAAACCCTAATTATAGAACATCACGGTATTCAACCAAATATAACACATCCAAGCACTCAACACATAGAAATAGATCAGATCTAGCATTCATTTAGATCACTAAGCACTAAGCTACTATATCATATGCATCTAACATATAGATTACATCACTAAGCATAAATCGCATCAATAACATAACAACCATAATGCACAAAGAAACCACAACACAGGATATACGTGGTTCACCCTAGTGTGGGGCTACGTGCACCAAATCTTCTTCTTATTTATTGTCTTCTGTCAACCTTCTTACATACACAAAGCAACAAGACCCACTCTGCATAGGACAGGAGATCTGCGTGAACCTTGCTAGATTCTCCTTCCTCGAGATAGGTTCAAGAACAAAGCCTTCTTACAATCACTTTCAATTAGCTTTGCAAGTTCTCAACACACAGTATGAACAAAGCATCCACAACTCTTTTCACTTAGCACAACACAACACTTAGCTTACAACTGACTTATCACATTCACCTCATTACACAACCTTTACTTACATCACCTAGCTATATATTTATACATTACAAAAGGGGCCTAAACATGGATAAACCCATGGGCCGACATCCAATACCTGTTACATAAACCCTAAACCCAAAAATCCCTAAAAAGGGGGTAATATCCTGCAATCTCCTCTTTGCCTTGCACTCCACCTTCAACCAACCTGTCGAAGTCCCAAAAATGGTCAAACATGATCAAGGTTCTCAAAAACTTAGTCAAGGGACAACAACAAGTATGTGAGAAGCTAGAAGCTAATATTGAGCTACTAAAAGGTGAACTTGAGAAAGAAAATAAGGGATCAAAATTTTAAAATAGTTCAAAAATATTGGATAAAATTCTCAAAAGTCAAAGGTCACCAAACAACAAGACTGGTTTGGGATACACCCAAGAATCAACTTCTACATCACAAGGATATGTCAAAATACCAATCAATTATTAATATTCTCTTAAAATATCCTTAATAAGAGAAGATAATAAGGCAATGATGATGTCATTGGAGACCATCCCAAATAAACAAAAATCAGCACCCCTTAATAAAGAAAGAGATGACAAGAAGAATGGAATCACCAGAAGAAATCCCTCTAACATATATCAACATATATTCCTTGAACATTGTTATTCTTGCAATAATTTTGGACACAAAGAAATACATTTTAAATTCTATATAAAGGACAATCCAAAGAATGTCCAAAGAAGCAAAAAGTTTAATATAGAGAAAAGAAACTACAACTCTTTCTCTCCTTTACAAAATATCAATGTTGAATGCCAAAGGTGCAACAACTATGGCCATAAATCCAATGAATGTTGATTACCAATGCAATCCTTGAAGATGGGAAACCCTAACAAACAGAATAAGAATATATGGAAAAGAAAATCGGAAGTACGAAAAAAGAAAGATGATGAATATATTGCACCTGAAATTGATGAAGTTAATAATAGGAGAATGGTGGGTAAAGATTCTAATAAGGAATATAAAAATAAGCATTTTGCATATAAAGTGAATCAAGCTTAAGAAAGGATAGTTCCTAAATAATAATTTGACACAATTGTAGTTCTTGATGATGTCCTGCAAATCAATAGTCCACTAGCCAATGAAAAAAAAATGGAAAAAGAAAATTCTAAAGAAGAAAATGAAGAAGTTTTTGTTACACAAAATTGTGATGATGATGATGATGATGAATCTTCAATAGTATACCAACCACAAGAATTGAGTGGTGATGATATCAAAAGTTTTCCAATGCTATTTTGATGATCTATTGAAGATCCTCCTCAATAGAAAATATGAACAGAAGAAAGGAAGGAGGATTCAAGGAATACTTAAGGTTGTTCCTGGTGATGACCTTTTGAGTATCCAAGAACAAAAAATTTTACTCAGGAATGTTACTCTTGGCTGAGGGAAATCATAAATGTCGGGAAAAAAAATCAAAATTCCATCATTGTTTGTATATCTAAAACTTGAAGTCGGCAAGACAAAAGAAAGAGCAAGGAATGTGCAATATGATTAGTAGTAAGTAGTAATGCTACAGATGCTACTAAAGTATGATATGATCCAGACCCAATGAGGTATTCTCAAAATAATGAGAAACTAATAAAGAGGCTCTTGGGTTACAAATGGATGAATAGATGACTAGCACCATCAAGAAATTGGGATAAGTCTGAAAGAAAATAATGATAGTCCTTGAGAAGAATTTTGATAATATTGGCACGCTCTTGAAGGAAGCTAAAGGCAACCATAACTAAAACATATCTAGTGCATCATTGAAGAAACATGGTTAGAAGATGACTATAGTTTAAAGTATCATGGAAAAACTAAAACATGTCTCAAGTATCTAAGGCAACACTACATCAAAAGATACTATGACCAATTTAATTGTGTTTCTAAGAAGGTAGAAGTTGAAGTTGGTTGCTACAAAATGAAATGACTATGATAGAAGCATTAATGTGACATATGTTGAGAAAGGGGGGCAGATAAACAATAAAACAAAGTCCAAAAAAAATGGCACAAAAACAGAGGAGCATCACCTTAAGGGGAGAATCATCCTAGGGGGAGAAGAGAAATATTCAATTTTTCATTGTTGTCAAAGGGGGATAGAAAAAGAGTAAAACAAAGTCAACTCAAAGAACTCAAAATACAGAATACATTCACAAGGGGAGTAAGATTGTTTTACTAGGTTACCATCAATAACAAAGGGGGGTATTGTTGACAATTTGGTTATCATTGATGTCAACCTTGATAGACTGGTGAAGTATCATTGATTTATTGGTTTGAGAAGCATTGTCAATATTGGACATAATGTTATTAAGATGACTTGAATGTCAATCATTTTCAATATTGGACATAATGTTATGAAGTTGACTTGAATATCAGTAGAAAGATAATACTGACTAATATATTGTATGAGCTTGATGCACTCATCCTATATTGTATGAGATTGATGAAATCACCCTAATGGAAATATGATTTATGGTGTATTGTGTCATTAATAAGTTGAAGAAGTTGAAAAAGTCAAAGTTCGAAGTCAAAGAAATTGGGGGTCAAAATCGAAGAGGTCGAAGAAGTCGAATGTTGAAGTCGGATAAGTAGAAGAAGTCGAAATCGAAGAAGTCAAAGTCGAGACTGAAGCAAGTCAGGATGACCAAATTCAAATTACACAAGTTAGTTTTCTTCTAACTCAGGTTTCTTCTAAGTCGATTCAATCTGAGTAGAAGTGAAGTAAATTACCCCGAAGGTCGAAGTCAAAATAAAATTGAGTCGGGAAATTCAACTCAACCAAAGAAATTTGGGACAACCAAAGTCAAATCTCTCAAGTCAGTTTTCTTCTTAGTCAAGTCGGTCCAAGAATCAAGTAACCTAAAGGTCAAAGATGAAGCAAACTTAAATTTGGAAATGCAAGTCGGGTCGAGGTTGAAGCAAGTTAGGTGGACAAAAATTGAAATACTCAAGTCGAAATGTCTCCTAGTTGATTTAGCCAAAAGGATGTTTGTCGGTCGAATGAGGAAGCAAATACGAAAAAGTGTTAAGCCCAAGTCGAATCTTTAGTGACTAGCAGTTGAGAGGGAACTAATTTTAATATCCACCATCAAGTAAAATGTTTACAAGTTTAGTTTAAATAGTCACTAACAAAGGATATATGTGGAGGTCAATTTAGACATTCATGAAAAGGTATAATGCACTAAAGTTGATATGGAATCTGACGACGAAAGGAAAATATGGGAAAGTTTCTTTCAAAGAACCACATGTACCGGGAACCTCGCACATGTTCTAGGGAAAATTATTTTGTTTCAGCTAATTGGGAATGTTCTACACAAAACCCATGTCGTAGAATTGTAAAGTTCATTTCCATCACTCCAAAATCTTCGTACGAAATCAATGTCTAATTTTGTGTACGAAAATCAATTAATGAAATCACCATTTGTGTTAATTAAATGAAGGGATGAAATGTTTCATTACTAAAAGAGACAATGGATCAACCTTATACCTTTTGGAAAGTATATAAGCAGACAAACAAGGTGAAAGGAAAGTGTCGTTGTGGGTTTTAGATAGAATATCTAAAGGCATAGCAGAGTCCAAGGAAGATAGAAAAGATACTTCTGTAACGAGGGTGGAAGGGTGTAGCAAGGAAGGACTAATGTCCTTTACTAATTAAATTTTGAAGACAAGAAGTTGGTGCTTCCTAGGGTGGGTTCCCTAAACAAGGGAGTTGGTATTTCCTGGGGTTGGTTCCCTAAACAAAGGAGTTGGTGCTTCCTAGGGTTGGTTCCCTAAAACAAGGGATTTGGTGCTTTCTAGTGTTTGTTCCCTAAAACAAGGGACTTGGTGCTTCCTAGGGTTAAAGCCTTGAACAAGGAGATTGGTGTCTCCCAATAATTATTGTAACTTGTATTATTGTATTGATTTTATATTCAAGTTTAATATTTTTGATCAATTTTTGTTAATAAGTTAAAATTATTAAAAGTTTAAATAATTAACCAATATTGATTCACCCCCCCTCTCAATAATGACCAAGTTTCCAACAACAAACACATCGAGCACAGTTTTAAGGATTGAAAATGAAATAAGATGAAAATAATACAACATACTTCCTCGGAGTAGATGGATTTGTAAATACCATTATAGGACTTGGTGAAGAAAATCCAAGAATATACTGCTACAGTTGTTCAAAAGGTACTAAGATCACTTCCACTAAGATTTGATATTAAGGTTTCACCTATAGAAGAATCTAGCAATCTAAATAATTTGACAATGTACAAGCTGCATGGAATTTTAACAGCCTATGAAATGACGACTGAACAAGAAAATCCATGAAAGCATGAAGCAACTTTCAAAGCATCAAAAAGTAATACCAAGCAAATGATTCCTTTGAAGAAGAACTCGATGCAGAAGAAGAAAACTTTGTTAGGAAGTTGAAGAAGGGATTTGGAAAGTACAAAGGTAAGCTCCCTTTCAAATGTTTTAATTGTGGTAAAGTAGGTCATTTCTCTACTAAGTTTCCTCATAAAACTAATAATGAGGAAGACTCTCATTTCAAAAGGAAAAAACACTACAACGGGAATAGAAAAAATGATGAGAAAATAAAATATTAAAAGCAGAAGAAAAATATGTATGCCCATGATGAAAGCAACCCATTTGATGAAGATGATGGCAGGTTATAATATGTTTTATTCATGGCCATAAATGATCAATATGAGCTATCAAATAATAAAGACATAAATCATGAAAATTTGGATGAAGAAGAAGAGGTAAATATTGAAGGAGAACTAATTTGTGCACTACAAGAATCAAAGAAACTTAGGATGAAGAATGCATCACTCAAGGAATAGTTAAGAGAATATAAAGAATATCATTATGATACCAATGCTGAAATTGATGTTATCAATCTAAAAAGATAGTTAGAGGAGGCTAGAAAAATTGAAGAAGTCCCGACAAATAAGCTCAAAGAAATGGGAGACATTTGTCATGAGAAAGAAATTGAAATTGTTCTAAGAAATGAACTGAACAAGACAGTTGCACAGTTAAAACCAAATATGAAGTTAGAAAATATTTCTATAGTACTAGATAATATTCTTAGTATCCAAATATCACCTCTTGACAAAATCGGTCTTGGTTATGACAACAATCAAAAAAACATTGATGAAAGTGCAAACCATGTAATACCAGAAAATAAGTATATGACTCAAAACTATGCTAGTGTGCTTAATGGTTTCAACTACAGTGGAACACTTCAAAAAATATAGAATACAATAAACAAAATAAAGATGTTCAGCAGAAAGTTCCCCCCTTTTGCAACAGAAATGATTTCAAATAAGTAGTTCAACCAAGAAGATCTCCTAGAACAAGGTATCAAAATATGTTTCTTCATCATTGTTTCCATTGTCATAATTTTGGGAAAAAATCCATTAATTGTAGGGCCAATGCAAGAAACAACTATTTGAGAAATAGATATGCTTACAACATTCCCAATAACAACTTTATGAGCAAAAATAATGAAACATCTCAAGGGTTTGCTGATAGAAATTACAACTCATTTGATCCATTGATTAAATTCAACGTTGAATGTTACAACTGTAAAAACTTTGCTCATAAAGAATATGAATGCAGAAACGGGATGGAACACACCAATCAAAACATCAAAGAAAGCTTCCCTGCTAAACATAAGGAAGAGAACACAAGCGTGTGGAAAAGAAAATCAGATCAGAAAGAGATGGAAGAAAACAACCTAAACTTACATGCACAAAGCAAAACAAATCAATGGTATGTTGATAGAGGATGTTCCAAACACATGATAGGAGATCAAAGGAGGTTCTTAGCTCTCAAAAGGGAAAAAAGAGGCAATGTCACTTTTGGAAATGATGATTCTACCAAAATTATTGGAAGAGGAATAGTCGGCCTTGGAAATGAGAAATTAAAACCAAATAGTGTGTTATTAATTGAAAATATGAAGTACAATATTCTCAGTGTTAGTCAAATGTGTGACTAAGGACACATTATTTCCTTTGACTCTCAAAAATCTGAAATAAGAAGTAAAACATTGGGAAGACTAGTTGCTACAACATCAGATCTCCTAGCAACATATACATTTTGGATGAAATAAGGGGAGAGAAATGTTTCATCGGAAAAATTGATCAAATTTGGCTATGGCATAGGAGAATGGTGTTGGAAATACTGAGAGGGAGGGTGAATCAATATTACCTTTTTTTTCAACAATTAGCAATTACTTTGATATTTTATTAATTACCACAGTAGATCAACAACGAAATTTTATTTAAAATCAATTATATAAATATAATTAATAGGAATTACAATGTTTTTTTAAGAATAATGAAGGACATCGATCCTTTTTAGAGCACCAACTCTAGGAGACATGAATACCTTTCTTTGGGGCACCAACCCTAAGAAGCACCAACTCCCTTTTTTTTATGGCACCAACCCTAGGAAGCACCAACTCCCTTGTATTTAGGGCACTAACCCTAGGAATCACCTACTCCCTTGTCCTTAGGGAACCAACGCTAGGAAGCACCAACTCCCTTAATTGGTAAAGGATATGAATCCTTCCTTGCTCCTCCCTTCCACCCTCACTACACAAATATTATCAACTCCTCTTCTTGGACTCTTCTTCTATTTTGATCTTCTGATCTGGACTACAGAGACACTTCTTCTCACCATTCTTTCTTGTTTATATATAGTCTTCCAATTGGTGTGAATTGGAAACATTGTGTCTTTTGACAATGAATCATTGTACCTTTTCATTAATAGAAATTAATTTCTTCCTTTATTAATTTATCATGTAAGTTTCTTAGTTTAATTAATCCTGATTCATTCTCATAAGTTGATCACATGTATGGATCAACTCCTTATCTCATTCCTATGCTTTTGTTGCATCCCCGGTTCTCCAACAGATCAAAATCATGATTTTATTCCGCTATCTGCTACAGTAATGGTGTTCTTCTCGGGTTTCCTACAAGAAACGGAGTTAAGCCTCATGCGCTTTTATCTTTCCTTTATGTGACTTCAGGTTGGAGCTAGGTTCTTCGGTACTTCGTCCTTCGAGACTTTCATCCCTTGCAATTGTTCAATCCTCCTGGAGTAAATTTCGTCGAAGTGCTTATCAGCACTTCCCTGCTCTAATAACCTTGACAAGTCCAGGAGCTAGGACCGTGGGATTATTTATTTAAGCGATCTTTCCAATGCCTCATAGCTTATTGTTCATAACTCATGACTGGGGGCTAGAATTTAGTCCTCCAGACTTCGGCTTTTGGGGGATTTCTCCTTTACAAGCATCCAATATTCCGAAGTTTGAACTTCCTAAAGTGGTTACCTCTCACAATGGTTGATCTGATGGTTATCATGATTCTCGGAACCAAATCAAGGGTCTAGCTTCAATCCTTATACTATCCTTCCACTAGCTTAGTCCAACAGCTATGACTTAATCAAACGTTGAGATGGATGGCTAGGATTATTTTAGAGTTAAACTTGCATGAGGGATAAATATTCTTCTGACCCCCAAACCAGAAACTGTTTGTCCACACGTCATACACACATCATTTTGGAGCTTGGAAGGGTGGTTTTCTAAACCTATTTGGCTAACTTCTGAGATAGCTTATACTCATTGATATGTATCTCGTATCAACGGTTGTGAGTGGTTCATGTCCTCATCCTTTACCCGTGCTTTATCAACGGTTGAGAATGACTTTGGCCTTCGACGCTTCAAAAAGTTGTTGGTGGTAGAAACTGGTTTTCCCCAAAGGACATACTCTTGGAGTGGTGTAGCTTGTTGACATCACTATTGATGTGTCACTGGCTGAGTGGCTTCCACGTGTCAATTATATTTGTGACTTACGTATATCTAAAATTCCAAATGGACCTTGACACTTATCACAAACTGAATGCACCATGTTTCCTTTTTGGCGTGGTCTTGCTGAAGTGGACTATGATCACGTGGGTTCTCAATGTGTGTGTCATGTGTCTTACTTCATGACTTTGGAACTCTGGCCTTTGGGTGAACTTACATGTTCTAAACCTTTTTTCTCGAAGAGGTCAGCATCAAAGTTGACCACAATTGGACCCGCCTATCCTTATCCAACAGTCATCATACATTTTCCAGATCTGATGGTCCTTATTCACTTCGAAAATTTGAGGCTCCAGCCTTCGGGTGAATTCATATGTTCTTGGCTTCTTTTCGCCAGAGTGGTTAGCGTTGAAGTTGAACATCTCCTTGTGATCTGATGGTTCCCATATTTTACTCCAAATCAACAATTGACATGACTTCGAGGCTTCAACCTTCAGGTAATCTTACATGTTCTTAGCTTCTTTTCTCCAAAGTGGTCAGCGTCAGAGTTGATTGCTAATTCGCAACCCTGATATGACAGCTATCATTGATCTCAAAGTACTCCTTAGATCTGACAGCTTACTTTTACTTTGAAACTTCGGCTTTGGTTAAAATTCCTTCATGCAAATTTCCTTCGGTCAATATTATCCAAAGTGGTCAATGTTGGGCTAACCATGCGTACGTCATCCCCACGATTGACGGTCCATGACTCTTAGTAGTCAATCTAACAGTCTATATTTAATATATATCTCACGATGTAAATCATTCCGATATCTTAAACAGATCACCACAATTCTCCTCTTCTTTACATAAGTTTCCTCTATGATCCGATGGTCGTAATTTGTCCCGAAAACTACATCCGCAGACAGGATTCCTCGATTCTTTTGGAGTTTTACTGTGGGGATTTAAATCCTGATAGCATTTTTGCAATGCGTTCTCCCTTTTGAGATTCAAGTTAACATTCTTTTTCTCCCCATTTGACATCAATGACAATATCATACCACTATGTCCAACATTCTCCCCCTTTGGCATTGATGGAAACCTTTTTCTTTTTGAAATTTATGCTCTTATTAATTTCCTCCCCCTTTGACAGCAATGGCAGAGGGGATTTTTTTTTTCTCCCCCTGTGGAAATGCTCCCCTGACCATGTGCCCCTTATGATATTATTTTTATGGTTTTTAATGAGGTTTTTGAATTACTCCTAATTTATGTCGAATATTTTCAAAAGTACTCATGGGCAAAGGTTTTGTGAATATGTCTGCAATCATTTCTTTTGTGTCTACATATATTATTTTAACTACTTTTTGGGTAACCTGATCTCTTAGGAAATGGTATTTAATTAGGAAGTGTTTGGTTTTAGAATGCATTACTGGATTTTTAGATATTCTTATGGCACTATTGTTATCACAATTAATAGTAATGGGATTATCATATCTTATTTGTAAATATTATAATGTTGTAGACAATGATATGGATGTTTGTTTCTTACTTAGCCATGCTACCAGACATTTTCCTAGAAAAATTGCTCCTCCACTAGTGCTTTTCCTATCATCTATATTACCGACCCAATATGCATCATTGTATGCAGTTAGATTGAAGTCTTTATCTTTTGGATACCATAATCCAAGTTCTAAGGTGTTTTTAACATATATAAATATTCTCTTTATTGCTTTTAAGTGAGTTTCTTTAGGTGTAGATTGGAATCTCCCCACGAGTCCTACAGCTTGTGTGATGTCAGGTCTTGTTGTTGTTGAATAGAGAAAACTTCCAATCATTGATCTGGACATCGTTTGGTCCACTTTTGGTGAGTCATCTTCTAGGCTTAGTTTACATCTAGCGACCACGGGAGTACTCATAGGTTTATAGTCTTCCATTTGGAATTTATTTACAATTTCCTTGACATATTTGGCTTGGGAAACGAATATTCCATTTTTTGTTTGATTCACTTGTAAACCTAAGAAAAATGACAATTCTCCCAGCATAGACATTTCAAATTCTTCTTTCATTTTGGTTGCAAAATTTATTCTTATTGTAGTAAGATTACTTCCAAATATGATGTCATCTACATATACCACCACAAAAATCATGTTTTGATCCTCAATTTTGATGTATAAGTTTTTGTCAGTAGTCCCTCTCTTATATCCTTTTTTTTGTAGGTATTGATCAAGCCTTGAGAACCATGCTCTGGGGGCTTATTTAAGACCATACAGGGCCTTTTTTAGCTTGCACACATAGTCATGATTTTATGTTAACATGAATCCTTCTGGTTTCTCAACTAAGACTTCTTATTCTAGTGTTCCATTAAGGAATGTTGACTTGACATCCATCTAATAAATTTTGAAATTTCTGAAGCATGCAAATGTCAGGAACATTTTGATGGCCTCAAGTCTTGTTACTCGAGAAAAAGTCTCTTCAAAATAAATACCTTCCACTTGGGAATATCCTTTACAAACTAATTTGTCTTTGTTATTTATAATCTCCCCATTTTCATTTAGTTTGTTCTTGAAGATCCACTTGGTTTCTATCACATTCTTGTCCTTGGGTCTTGGGTCTTGGAACTAGTTCCCAGGTCTGGTTCTTCTCTATTTGGTCTAGTTCTTCATTCATTGTTTCTATCCAATCTTTAATTTTGATATCTTCTTTAAATGACTTAGGGTCTATTAGGGATAACATTTCTTGTTCTTAGTCAAAACCAAGTTTCCTTCTTGTTTCCACTCCTACACTTTTATCTCCAATAATCTGACTTTCAGGATGATTCTTTTGAACTCTTTTTGAGGGATCTTTTGGCAAGGGAGTTTCTTCATTGTCTTATTCATCGATATTTGGTTCATATTATTGTGTTTCATTATCATCATATTCTTGGTGAGATTCTGCATCATCATCTTCTTGTTGAGATTTTACATCATCATCTTCTTGTTGAGATTTTACATCATCATCTTCTTGTTGAGATTTGTTTATCAATGTCTTGGGATATGCTCTTTTTTAGATCATCTATCTTTACATTGTCACTTTCCACTATATTTAGTAGTCTAATATTATAACATCTATATGATTTATTATTAGATGAATATCCTAAAAATATTCCTTCATCAAATCTTGGATCAAACTTTCCTAATTTATCTTCATCATTCTTAATGTAACATTTACTTCCAAATTTTCTAAAGTGTCTTACAAATGTTGGCCTCCCAAACCATAGTTCATAAGTGGTTTTGTCATCGTTGGGTCTCAAATTAGCTCTATTAAGTATGTGGATTGTTGTGTATATTGCATCTCCCCATAATTTTTCTGGAATCTTGGCTTCATTTAGCATGGCTATTGTAGATTCTTGAACTATTTTGTTTTTCCTTTCTACCACTCCATTCTGTTGAGGAGTCCTGGAAGCTAAAAATTGTCTTTTGATACCATGATTTTCATAGAATTGAATGAAATCTTTAGAGGTGAATTCTCCTCCATGTTCTGATCTCAGACATTTAATTTTGAGATCTGTTTCATTTTCTACAAGGGATTTGTATGTTTTAAACTTCTCAAAGGATTCTGATTTTTCTTTTAGGATTAATACCCAAGTCAATCTTGTGTAATCGTCAACAATCAATATAAAATAATGTTTACCATAAGTAATTTTAGTTATGGTAGGTCCACATAGATCTGTGTGTATAATTTCTAATGGTTTTGTTGTGGAATTTTCTTTTGTTTTGAACCTAGCTCTTGTTTGATTTCCTATTTGACAATGTTTACAAATAGAATCTGAAGGATTAATCACTTTTGGAAGGTCCCTAACTACATATTTCTTGTTGGATTTGATCAAGTTTTCAAAGCTTAAATGTCCCAACCTTGTATGCCATAGCCATCTTTCATCTACTTGGCTTAAACAACATTTGTCTTCTTCATATATATTAAGGATGTACACATTGCTATATGTTCTTGGTGCAACTTACATTAGCTTTCCAGTTTCCTTTTTTCTGATCTCACATTTATGAGAATCAAAAGTAAGTATGTGACCCTAATCACATGTCTAACTTACACTTAGTAGATTAGGTTTGAGATTTTCTACCAGAAGTACATCTTCTTCATTGGTTTTATTATTTCCTAAACTGGCAGTGTCTTTTCCCAGTATTTTGGCTAACATATTATCTCCAAAAGTTACTTTTCATTTTCCTTTCTTATTTAACTTGAGAAATTTTCTTTGATATCCAGCCATGTGTTTGGAACATCCATAGTCTATATACCACTGACATCCTTGATTTCTTGCATATAAGGCTACATTTCACTATGTTTATTTTTCTTCCATATTTTTTTATTATTGGGAATATTTATCCTTTTATCATATTTTGGCAATCTACATTCACTAGCTTTATGACCATAGTTGTTGCATTTGTAACATTCATAATCTTGTAAGGGAGAGAAGGAGTTATAGTTTCTTCTTTTTGCATTATCCTTATTATTTCCATATCTTTGAACATTTCTTGGATTGTACTCTCTATAAGCTTTACAGTGTATTGCTTTGTGTCCAAAATTTTTGCAGGAATAACAATAACTAAGGAAGATATATTGATTTTTGTTGGAGGAATTCCTTCTAATGATTCTATTCTTTTCGTTATCTTTTTCATTAGTAGAAGGTGCACATTTATGTTTATTTGGGATAGTTTCAAATGGTATTGTTCTTGTTTTGTTTTCTTTTATATTTATGGGTTTCTTAAGAACATCTACATAGTTGATTTTGTCGTTTTCTTTTTCTGTAGAGGGATTATATCCTAGTCTTGTCTTATCATTTGACAATTTTTTACTGCTAAGAATGTTATTCAATATTTTTTAGTTGTTTTCAAATTTAGACTTAATATCTTCTTTTTCTAGTTTCCCTTTTAGTTGAACTATTTCATCCTCCAATACATTACACATTTGTTGTTTTCACTGAGCTCTTTATTCAATATTTCTTCTTTTATTTTGGTTTCTTGGAGTTGAGTTTTTAACTTAATAATCAATTGTTTTGACTCACTTATGGTTTTGGAAACTTCTTTATCTCTTGATTTAGTAGCTTCTTCAATCTCCAGAAGCTCTTCCCTTAGTAACCTGTTTTTTTTTTTAGTTTTTCTTAGTTCTTCAATTACATGAAGGAATTCTTCTTCGAAGTTCACTTCTTCTTCATCTTCTGAATGATTATCCTCTTGAGTTTTTATTCCCATAAATAGAAGCTATGGATCCTCTTCTTCATTTTCTCTCAATGAACTAATGTCTTCTTGGGTAAAGAATGTTTTATTTTTCTTGTAGAACTTCTTTTTATCATTAGTTTTTCTTTTCTTCTTATATTTGAAGGTTCTTTCATCATCACTTTCCTCCTACTTAGGATGGGGACATTTATTGGCAAAGTGTCCAATTTTACCACAGTTGAAACATATTAGAGGAATCCTTCATTTGTATTTCCTAGTCCCTTTCTTGAGTTTCTTTATGAAGTTAGCAGTTTCTTCATCAGATATATCTGATAACTCATCATTGGTATTTTTCTCCTACCCCATATTTTTTTTAGATGTTTTAAAGGTTGTTTCTCTTTTTTATTGTTTTTCATTCTTTGTTCTCATCTCATATGCTGTAAAAAATCCATGAAGTTGATATATTGTGAGTTTGTCAAGTTCTAGCATATCTTCAATTGTAGAAATATTGGCATCATATCTCATAGGTAATGACCTTAACATATTTTTTACAATAGGATTATCAGTAAGTTCTTCTCGTGTTTCTCTTATTGAATTAACTACCTCATATACCCTAAGAAAATATTCAGCAGTGTTCTCTTCTTCTTTGATTTTCAAATTTTCAAACTAAGTTCTATAGGTTTGTAGTTTGGCTTCTTTGATTTTTCTATCTCCTTCATATACAACTTCCAATTTGACCCAGATTTCCTTAGCTGACTTACAATGCATAACATTCACACATACAGAATTTGGCAATCCTCCTAGAATGGCATTAACTGCTCTTGAGTTGTCATTGCATCTTTTATTTCCTGCAGTATTTGTGGGTGGATTGGATGGTACAGTGTAACCATCTACAATAGATTACCGAACATCAAAACCAAGAGACAACAATAAGCTTTTCATTCTTATTTTCCATAGAGCATAGCCACCTCCATTGAACAATGGTGCTTTGTTACAAGACAATCCCTCTTGCTAATCCATTTCTTTCAGGATCTACCTTCCATTTATTAGACTGTGTTGAAGGCATTGGCTCTGATACCAATTGTTGGAAATACTGAGAGGGGGGGGTGAATCAGTATTACCTTTTTTTAAACAATTAGCAATTACTTTGATATTTTATTAATTACCATAGTAGATCAACAACGAACAATTATATAAATACAATTAACAGGAATTACAGTTTTTTTTTAAGAATAGTGAAGGAAATTGATCCTTTTTAGAGCACCAACTCTATGAGACACAAATCCCCTTCTTCAGGGAACCAACACTAGGAAGCACCAACTCCCTTGTTTTTAGGGCACCAACCCTAGGAAGAACCAACTCACTTGTCTCTAGGGAACTAACACTAGGAAGCACCAACTCCCTTGTCCTTAGGGAACCAACCCTAGGAAGCACCAACTCCCTTAATTAGTAAAGGATATGAATCCTTCCTTGCTCCTCCCTTCCACCCTCACTACGTAAATATCATCAATTCTTCTTCTTGGACTATGCTTCTGTTTTGATCTTCTGATATGGACTACAAAGACACTTCTTCTCACCATTCTTTCTCATTTATATATAGTATTCCAATTTGTGTGAATTTGAATCATTGCATCTTTTGAAAATGAATCATTTGTACCTTTTCATTAACAGAAATTAATTTCTTCCTTTATTAATTTAGCATGTAAGTTTCTTAGTTTAATTAATCTTGATTTGTACTCATAAGTTCATCACAGGTATGGATCAACTCCTTATCTCGTTCATATGCCTTTTTTGTGTCCCTAGTTCTCCAACAGATCAAAATCATGTTTTTACTTTGCTACCTGCTACAGTAATGGTGTTCTTCTCGGGCTTCCTACAAGAAACAGAGTTAAGCCTCTGGTGATTTTATCTTTCCTTTATGTGACTGTAGGCTGGAGCCAAGCTCTTCGGTACTTCGTCCTTCGGGACTTTCAGCCCTTATAATCATTCAATCCTCCTGGAGTAAATTTCGTCGGAGTGCTTATCATCACTTCCCTACTCTAATAACCTTCACAAGTCCAGGAGCTAGGACCGTGGGCTTATTAATTTAAGTGATGTTCCCAGCGCATAGCTTATGTGTCCATAACTCATGACCGAGGGTTGGAACCTAGTCCTCTGAACATCTACCTTCAGGTGATTTCTCCTTTACAAGCATCCAATCTTCCGAAGATTGAACTTCCCGAGGTGGTTACCTCTCACAATGGTTGATTCGATGGTTAGCATGATTCCCGGAACCAAATCAATTGTCTAGCTTCAATCCTTATACTATCTTTCCACTTGCTTAATCCAATGGATATGACTTAATCAAACGTTGAGATGGATGGTCAAGATTATTTCGTAGTTAAACTTGCACGAGGGATAAATCTTCTTCCAAACCCCGAACCGTAAACTGCCTATCAATGTGTCATACACACATAATTTGGAGCTTGGAAGGGTGGTTTTCTAAACCTCTCTGGTTGACTTCTGAAATAGCTTATACTCGTTGATCTATATCTTGGATCGATGGTTGTGAGTGGATCATGTCCTCGTCCTTTACCTGTGCTTGACCAACGGTCAGGAATGAATTTGGCCTTCAGTGCTTCGGGCAGTTGCTAGTGGTAGAAATTGGTTTTCCCCAAAGGACATACTCCTGAAGTGACATAGCTTGTTGACATCACTCCTGATGTGGCACTAGTCGAGTGGTTGTCATGTGTCACTTAGATTTGTGACTTACATGTATCTAAATTTCCAAATGGACCTTGACACTTGTCACCATATGAATGTGCCACGTGTCCTCGCCAACGTGGTCTTGTTGACGTGGACTATGATGATGTGGGATCTCAATGTGTGTGCCACGTGTCTTACTTCATGACTTCGAAGCTCCGGCCTTTAGGTGAATTTACATTTTCTAAACCATTTTCACCGAAGTGGTCAGTGATGAAGTTGACCACAATTGGACCCGCCTATCTTGATCCAATGGTCATCATGCATTGTCCAGATCTGATGGTATTATTCACTTCAGAAATTCAAGGCTCCGGCCTTCAGGTGAATTCATATGTTCTTGGCTTCTTTTCGCCGAAGTGATTAGTGTCTAAGTTTATCATCTCCTTGTATATTGTAGTTTCCATATTTTACTCAAGATCAACGGTTGGCGTGACTTCGAGGCGTCGGCCTTCGGGTAATCTTACTTGTTATTAGCTTCTTTTCATCGGAGTGGTCAATGTCGGAGTTGATTGCTGCTTCACAACCCTGATCTGACGGCTATCATTGATCTTTAAGTGATTCTTAGATCTGACAGCTTACTTTTACTTTGGAACTTCGACTTCGATTAAAATTCCTTCATGCAAACTTTCTTTAGTTGATATTATCTGAAGTGGTCAATTTCGGGTTGAACATGTGTACGTCATCACCACGATTGGCGGTCCATTACTCTTACTAGTCGATCTGACGGTTTATATTTAATCCAGATCTCATGATATAAACCATTCCCAAATATTCAACAGATGGCCATGATTCTCCTCTTTTTAATGCAAGTTTCCTCTATGATCCGACGATCGAAATTTGTCCCTAAAACTACATCAGCAGATAGGATTCCTCCTCAATTCTTTTGGAGTTTTACCGTAGGGATTTCAATCCCGGTATCGCTTTTGCAATGTGTTCTCCCTTCTAAGCTTCAGGTTAACATTATTTTTCTCCCTATTTGACATAAATGAAAATATCATACCATTGTGTCCAACAAACAGGACACCTTCACTTTGATAATTTGGTAAAAATCAACAAGAATAAAGTTGTAAGAGATATGCCCCAATTATAAAACCCTTGGATCCTATTTGCAAGAATTACCAACATGGAAAGAAGACCAGAGTCACTTTCAAGACAAAGGAGAATTCAACCTCAAAACCCCTGCAGTTAATTCATACTAACCTTTGTGGGCCAACTAGAACTAAAATCTTACAAGGTGAGCATTATTTATATTATTCATTGATGATTATACTAGAATGACATGGGTTGCTTTTCTGAAGAAAAAATCAGAATTATTTGACAAATTTAAGGTGTTTAAAGAAATTGTTGAAAATGAAACCGATCTTAAAATCAAGTTCTTACAATCAGACAATGGAGGTGAGTTTACCTCAAATGACATTGAGAAAATTTATGAGAAGCATGGAATCAAAAGACAGATTCCAACAGCTAGGACACCACAATAGAATGGTGTGGAAGAGAGGAAAAATGGAATCGTGCAAGAGATGGCTAGAACCATGTTGAATGACTCCAAAGTGTTAGATATTTTTTGGAAAGAAACGGTACATGTTTTTGTTCATATCCTAAATAGAGGATTACTTAAAAGAAACAATGAAAAAACACCATATGAGTTGTGGAAAGGTAAACCCGAAACAGTTAATTACCTTAAGGTATTTGGAAGTAAATGTTACATAAAGAGAAATGAAGAAAATTTCTGAAAATTTGATTCCAGAACAGATGAAGGAATCTTTCTAGGATACTCATCCGACTGTAAGGTCTACATATGCTACAGTTTAAGGCTATACAAGATAATAATGAGTGAAAATGTAAAATTACATGATGAAAGGTCACATCAATCAAATCAAAAATCAAAAGAAACAAAATGAAGGGAAGAATATGAATATTTGGAAGAAGGACAACATGAAGAGGAACAAGAAGAAGAAAAAATAGAGACAAAACAACAAAAAAAGAACAAAAATAAGTACAACAACAAAGGGAAGTTCAGAAAAAATATGAAGAAAAGGAGACAGAAAGAAGAGACACTCGAACACCTTCAAGGTATGTACAAAAAGAATCATCCTGAAATCAAATTCTTGGAAGTAAAAGTGCAGGACCTCGGACAAGGAGAAGAATAAATAGTCTTCTTGGACAAGTTAATTTTCCCCTACTTTCTTTCCAAAATAGAGCCTAGCATCTTTGAGGAAGCAATCAAAGATGAGCATTGGGTTAATGCCATGAATGAAGAATTGGACAAAATTGAAAAGAATCAAACTGTGAATTTGTCCCTATACCCAAGAATAAGAATGTAATATGCACTAAATGGGTCTTCAGGAATAAATAGAATGAGAATGGATAGGCAGTAAGAAACAAAGCAAGATTAGTATGCAAAGGATATGCTCAAATTGAGTGAATTGACTTTTAAGAAACATTTTCCCCTGTATAAAGAATGGAAGCTATTAGAATGTTCTTGGCATTTGCTTGCCACAAAGATTTCAAAATTTATCAGATGGACGTCAAGTATGCATTCCTAAATGAAAATACAAAAGAATAAGTATATATTGAACAACCTGAAGCATTCCAACTATCAGAGGATAGAGATTATGTATACAAACTCAAGAATATTATTTATGGCTTAAAGCAATATCCTAGAGCTATGTACTCAAGACTGAACAAGCATTTGCAATAACAAGGATTTAAAAGAGGCATTCTAGACAAAAACATCTACATCAAAAATACAAGATAAGAACATGGTAATTATTGTTTTTTATGTGGATGAAATAATTTTTTGAAGCGGCATTGATAAATTGAGTAAAACGTTTGTTGAAGAAAAACAGAAGGATTTCGAAATGTCAATGCTTGGAGAATTATCATTCTTCTTAGGACTGCAAATTTCTCAATCCAGCAAAGGTATCTTCACATCTCATACAAAATACATTAAGGATATTCTCAAGAAATTCAAAATGGAAGACTGCAAGCCAATGAGTACACCTATGATTATAAGAAGAAAGCTAAGTAAAGATGATGAATCCATGGAAGCAGACCAAAACTATATAGATATATGATTGGCATCTTGGTATATGTGACATCCTCAAGACCAGATGTCATGCAGGCAGTTAGAGTAGTTGCAAGGTTTCAATCTGCACCAAAGGAAACTCATATATAGGCAATTAAGAGAATTTTCAAATATTTGAAGGGTACTTTGGATTATGGATTATGGTATCCAAAAGGTGAATAATTTACATTAAAAATATACACTGATGTTGATTAGGAAAGATGTACAAATTACTAAAAAAACACAAGTGGATGTGTTTTCTTCTTAGGAAATTGTTTGGTGTCCTAGGTTAGTAAAAAGAAATCATCAATCTCTATGTCTACTGCAGAAGCATAATATATTGTAGCAGTCGCCTGTTGTGCACAAATCCTTTGGATGAAGCAGGCATTACAAGATATCTAGGTTGAGTACACGAAACTAATATCCATATTATGTTATAATACTAGTGCAATAAGAATTTCTAAGAATTTTTTCATGCATTCAAAAGCAAAACACATACCTACCAAGTACCATTTTCTAAGAAAATAGGATGTCGACCAAGTTGTTAAATTAGATTATGTGACTACAAAAGAAAAAAAATTGTAGATATCTTTACTAAACCTCTTCCTAGAGAAGTATTCGAGCATCTCAGATAGAAATTAGGGGTGGCATATATGACATCCAATCACTAAGGGTTCATGGAAAGAATCCCAATAGGCACTATAGTACGAGAGAAGGGAATAGGCTCAGGGGGAGCAGTAGAAAAACAAGAAATTTATTGGTTACAACATAGAGAATATAGAATACATTGTTAGGGGGAGAATATCCCATTGCAATTGATGTCAAAGTGGGAGAGTACAGAGAAAGGGGGAGAGTTGAAGGAAGTATAGAAGCACCAAGATAACTAAGTGTTTCCATCAATGAAAAAGGGGGATATTGTTGAAAATGTGTTGTCACTGATGTCAAAAGGAGATTGTTTGCTTTATTCCTTCGTACATTAATGAGCCTCTATGTGAAAATAGTATGGATGAGTCTTTTTGCATGAACATGAATATGCATTGATTCTCTACAATATACCCTGAACAACTCTATTAAAGAAGAAATTGAGGAATAAGATATGATAGAGAGGAATAGATGAATTCAACAATGTTTTCCTTCATATGGTCTATGAAAATAATTTTCCCCATTCGGTGTTTATTTTGTACAAATGTATGAGGAGGTGAAGAGTTTTGTAGCAGAGTGATCTTAATCTGAAAGACAACCTGATGAAAGAATCCTTATTGCATAGTAATCATGATTTACAGAAGATCGAAGAAATGGAAAAATAGATATATCCCACATTCATTGGGAAATTGTGATTAAAAGGGTTTATAATGAAAAGGTATTATCTCTTAGTTTGAATGAAATCAAGTGGAAGATATATGGAACCTTACATAAGGAATTAATTTTTGAACTATTATTAGTTCATACCTCAAGATCAATAGTTAAGATTAGGGATTGAGGCCCATAGTGGGAACTTGAAAAATAACTAAGTCCAAAGACGTCGCAGAGATAATGAAAATTACATAGAATCGAAGGTAGATGGAAAAATAAATGTAAACCTGCAGACTCACAAACCTGTGGTGAGAAAAAAAAATCGACTAAGTATGGAGTGTTGATCGGAACTTAGGGGTGCAATTTGGACATCATGGAGGTGTGAAGAGATGTGTCTTAGACCCATGAACCTACGATGTGTATTCAAAATTTTATTTAAGTATTGGTGGAGGATAGATCGACGATCATGATCAATCTAAGATCTGATAGGACACTAACTGTGAACCTAAGACTCGTGGTCCTGATATAATAAAGAAGGTCAGATTGTCGATTTTGATTAAACAGAGGTCCAAATTAGATGGGTGCCAAGTGACAATTTAGTGTTAAGTGTTTATATACCCCAATGGTCTCGATATCCAGGGGAATGAGATCACAGATCGACGGTCCGCATTTAATATTGGTTTAATCTAACGACTGATAAGCCACAAAGATGTGTTGTGTGTTTTGGTGGATAGAAGTTGATCAATGGATGTCATTAATTCTAGAAACATATCCGACAGCAGTTGTATGCCAAGCTTATTCTTTGAATATATCGAGCAAGGAAAGGAAGGGATGTGTACAAGTTTGCTACGGAATGTTATATCCTAGTTTTGTGGAGATATAGAGTCAACCTCGTATTCTTGCATATGTGGAAAAATATTTGGATGTATATTTTATATAAATATCCATGCTCTCTTGAAGTTGGTATGGTGGACCGAAGAGATGTAATGAAGAGTCTGAGTTCATGGAACTGAAGGTAAAAATGGAAGTGGAAATAATGACGGAGGAATGTATCAGGGTGGTTGGTGGTGCAAGGTAGATTAATCTGAAGTACATTTATTTCAGGGTGGAAGGATGGTGCAGGGGAGAGGATCGGTGTCCTCATCTTCTTAACAATTTGGTTCTAGGAATATTGGTGTCTCTAGATTGTAAGTGGGTGCTTACAGAGAGGATTGGTTTCCTCATATTTGTAACAGGTTGGTGTTTGCAGATTGTAAGTAGGTTATTATAGTGTGGATTGGTGTCCTCATCTTCTCAACATGTTGGTGCTTGAAAATTTGTAAGTGGGTGCTTATTATAGGGATTGGTGTCCTTTAGAGGATGAATCTTGGAAAAGAATGTAACTCTTGTTTATTATACGAAAAACTTCCTGTGGTTTTCTCCCTTATTGGGTTTCCACATAAAATATATGTGTATTGTTATTTTGTGTTAAGATCTGTTGATATAACTTTATGCATTAATTATGTGATGATTAATTAAGAAGGTAAAAATAAAAAGTGGTTAAAATATGTACAATATATATTCAACCCACCCGCCCTCAGTATTGTTAAATATTCCAACAAACCTTTCTAAGGCATATGAGGAACATTCATATAGTCCACACGATATATGGAATTGTGACGAGACTATTGTACAAGATGGAAGGAATTATGGCATGTAGGTAATTCTGGAGAGAGGGAGAAGGATTGTGTCAAAATTTCTCCATGAGAGAATATATTGAATAACTATATTGTGTTGCATAAATGTAATCAATATACCAATCCATGAGTTCTATTTTTTCAAGTGGAAGAAAAATCTAAAGAGCTATATTGGAAGTTGTGGGCTAGGATCATGCATGACTAAATAATTGTTTATGAATTGGATTTATCATTTCATTACTTCTTTACCTGACATTGTCTATCACGCTAATATATACTTGTTGATTTTGATATCCTTTTTTCCACATAAATTTACAAAACCATGGAGGAGGGACAAATGATAAGCATAGACTTGTTGGCATTGCCTACACACACTACTCATCAATTGCAACCCCTAGATGTGAGAGTGTTTGGGATTTTTTAGAATTACATCATGTCTGAGACAACATCATGGATGGAGAAGAAACCACATATAGAGGTAGAAAGGTTTGAATTAGAAAAAATTTCAATTTATATTTTCAAAGGGCTCTTACACCCTCCAATACCAAGGCTATATTTAGGTGAACTAGAATTTATCTACTAATTTGTGATGCTCTTAGAAATGATATGGTTTTCAACCAATATTTTGATATACATGGTGAGGAATATGAAAATGTTGTGGTGAACATGTTGAGCCTCTCTCAAGGAAGTTGTGATCTACTAGGTGAAAATGATGAAAATGTCAATGCTACTTAAGAAGATGATGATGTAGTTCAAGATAATATGAAGTTGTTGCATCACATCAACCACATACAGATTATGCAAAGTCTAATAAAAATGATAGTGTTGAATTGAATATGGTTGAAGGTTTTCAACTAATGGTAGGCATCGATGAGAAATTGGCATTTCCAAGCCAAGTACATTAGCTTGAGTGGTTAGTGAAAACCATGATGAATATGAATCAAAATATTGTTACCAACACCAATTAAGAAATCCTTAGCATGCCTTCATTGCTAAAAAATATGAACAACAATGAAGTTATCCATTACTATTTGGATGTTAGAGGTGTGGAAGAACAAAATATAGGTGAAGGTGATGAAGAATCAAATGCAGAATCCAATGATGAATACTTGTTGAAGGAAAATCTCCCTGTGGACAGGTAGATCTCTTCTTGAGAGCTAGACTCTTAACTCTTAAGACAGAAGATGATTATCATGATCACTGACTTTCTTTTAGATATAGATAAACTAATGTGTGAGGAGGAAGGAGAAAACAAGTACCTTTTACCAGTGTTTGTCCCTGCACGGTTCGAGTTGAGCTCCAATCTTTCACTCCTCGATAAGCCCTGTAGACAAACAAAAGTACAACCACTTCCTACTCTATTGACATTAGTTTGAAACAGATCTATCTATTAGAGACAAGTTCATGTGGGATTAAGCACAAATTAGAAAGAAACAGGCCAAGCATGTCATATTAATGAGAACAACAATGAAGGAAACTTACAACCATAGATGCGAGTGCAGTAGCTTCATCAAGTCCTCCTTGTCTAACCCTTGCTCAAAAGACCCACGATCAGAATGACAATAACTTCACTGATAATTCTCCTCCACTTCACTATGTGTTTCCTATGAGATCATAGGTTTCATGCTTCTCCTCATTCCCCCTTTTCACCATAAGAAAGCCTGCTTATATAGGCTTGGAGAGGCCTAACCACTTGAGATATATTTGGGGTAAGTTGAGGATTTTCCTCCTTCAGTTAGGGATCTTCCCTAAGATCATGGCTTGACCAAGGATTTGAATCCAATTGCCTTCGAAGATTGAAGAGATCTTTCCCCCATTCTTCTCAACAAACCAATTGTTGCCCAGAATAGGTAGCACTCCCCCAAAAGGGAAATCAGACCATTATAATGCTCCCTAGTAATGTATAAGGGGGCGCCAGCACTCCTGATAGTAGCAACACTCCTCCAAAAGGGCAGATGCAGTGTTATAACACTCCCAGGTAGTCTATAAGGGGGCTCCAGCACTCCTGAGAGAGGTATAGGGGAGCGCTCTCCTTTAAAAACTCAATTTTAATGGTTCTTTCAAATGGCAAGAGGTTCATAAACCCAGTTAACCATTCCTCTTCTTCCAAATCAAATGTTTGAGGTGTTTCAAATGTATTTCTGATGTCGTTATAGGTATGACATAGGCATTATGGCAGAATGCTTTTCCTGACACTTGCGACACTTGTGAGCAAAAATGCGACACTTGTGAGCAAAAATGTGACACTTGTAATGACGACACTTGCAACACTATCAAAGTGAATATTTTTTATGTGTAACAATACTCACAATATCCAAATAATCCTGATAATTATTCAAGTATTGGTTCATTACTTTCACAATATGCTAAGTTTGTTAATGGAGAGAATGATAAATAAATAAAGGGTGTGATCCAAATATGTTCTTCAATTAATCAAGATTTCCCAATTACTAACTTTACATAATTATATCATACTCTTGGCCGAAGCATAACAAAAGAAAAACAAGATGTTGGAATTGAAACAAAAGAAGAAGGATATTGCAAATGAGAAGAGGGTTGTTAGGATGGTTGTAAATGAGCAACAAAACCAGAAAAGACCTCAAATAGAAAAGGAAAGTAAAGAAAAAGAGTAGGAAAAACAACTAAATATACATGAAAGCGAATAATGAAAGGATCTATAGAAACTTCAAAAGGAGCAAGAGAGGAGGGAGGATCTTGACAAGAGTACAAATGAGTTGGAAAAGAGGAGAAGGTTGACCACTTCAATGGATGAAATTGAAAAGAATAGGAGGTTCTTCCAATATATGATAAAAATTCAAATCCCTAACGATCATTCAATTGAAACACATCCCCCCTCCATTCCTACTAGTTCAGAGTCCATTCAGGTATGTTCTTTTTCAACACATCCAATTCTTCCAATGGAATTGAACACAAGTTATGTTGGGTATGTGTTATATTATTTGCATGAGAAAACTTAGTCTTTTCGTTGTGTCCAGTGTGTGGGGTGGTCATAGGGGGGGGGAGATATCCCCCTTTGAAGAAGGCTATTTTGGGAAAAAATTCCAAGGAAAGAGTGCAGCAAATGAGGTGGGTAGATAAGGAATGGACCAAGGAAGTAGGGCGCACCAGGAAATGAGGAGAAATTAGTACGCAAGAAGGCAAAGGAAGAAGCATGTCATGAAGAAAGGAAAATCAACGTGACAAAATTTTGGATTAGCATGTGAAGGTAATTAGAATGTGGAAAATTTGAGTCCACTTAGAGTTAGAGTTTTTGCAGTCAATGTAAAGGGGTTTTACCCATATTTTTGTATAAATATGATGTATGAGGGAGATAGGGGGTATCTTAGAACTCATGTGGGAAGATCCTATCTTAGAGAACATTTTTTAGTCTTAATTCTTTGATATGTTTTGGTTTGAAGTATTAGTTTTTGTTGTATAGATGAGGAGATAATGGAGACTTATGAATTGTAACAGAGGGTTAGGTTGCAAGTTGTGGATCTTGGTGCAATGCTAGTCAGCCTCGCCAGTACTAAAATCTATGATGTATTCCGCGCAGTGCGTGACTTTTTGATGAAGAATAATAAATAAGAATATCTTTATGGACGTAGCCCGGGGGGTGAACCATGGTAAAACATGGTGTTTCTATGTGTTTTTTCTTTGATGTGTTATGTTCTTGATGATGAATGAATAAATAAATGAATGAATCTATTGAAGTTTATTTACAGCGCGCAATAGAATAGTGTGATGTTTTCTATAGAATGAATGTTATTGAATGGATAGAATAGTAGATCTGATGAATGATGGTATGGTAGATTGAATGTTGAAGTAGAAGAAGTATAATATGCCTAACATTCCCACGAGTTCCATCTCTTCCATGATTGCAAACACTTGGGTCATGCAATCACCCATAAGCCATCTCGAGTGAGACTATGATGTGCACTATGTGCATAGTGTTTCCTTCTGGTTTACCAGAGGGGTTGATGGTTTGTAGGGTTTTTTTGGAGAACTAAGGTAGAACTCGTGTCATCCCATACATCCAAAAAAACCAGCAAAAGAAAACTCGTGCAATATCTAGAACCCAGAAGTTGAAGGAGAGAGGTAAGTAGAATGTCCAAAGCTAGATTCAAAAGATTATGTTGCACCATTAAAGATTAAGAAGATAAAAATTGAAACTATAGAAAAACTAAAGATTGCAAGCATTGGAGATTATAGGGATAATTAGACAGTAGAAAGAATTGCAGAGTTACTACGTGAGTACAATGATTTGTTCCCAATGATGTTTTCAGAGATGAATGGATTAGCATGAGAACTGGGAGAGATGAAGATCCCTTTGAAACTAGAAGCCAGACCTATAAGACAGAGACCTTACAGGTTAAATCCAGTGTATAAGAAGAAGATAAAGGCGGAAATTGACAAGATGTTAGAGATTGGTGTCATAGAACATGTGGAAGAATCAGAATGGATCGTTCCTATGGTAGTACAAGAAAAGAATCAAGGGGGAATAAGGATCTGTGTATATTTGATAAAAATGAACGATGCTTTCTTGCATGATCCTTTTCCTACCCCATTTAGAGATGAAGTTTTGGAGAATGTAGGAGGTATAGAAGCCTATTCATTTATAGATGGGTTTTCAGGATATCATCATATTAAGATAGCACCTGAAGATAGACACAATATGACATTTGCTACAGAATGGGGATCATTCTGGTATACAGTTATGCCATTTGGGTTGAAGAATGCACCTACAATTGTTTCAAGGGTAGTGGTGGTTTCCTTCAAGGAATTTATTCATAAGTTTTTGGAAGTCTATTTAGATGATTGGACAGTGTTTAGTTTACTAAAAGATCATGTGGAAGTATTAAGACTAATGTTAGAAAGATGTAGACAGTGTTTAATTTCACTAAATATTAAGAAATGCATTTCCAGTGCACCTTTTGGTATTTTGTTAGGGCATGTGGTGTGTAAATAGGTTTTGTTGGTTGATCCCACTAAAATTGTTTTCATATTTAACCTACCACCACCTAAATCAATGCGCCAATTGAAGAGTACACTTGGTCATACAAGGTATTACAAGAATTTTATAAGGGGATATGCAAATATTACTACGGCGATGGAGAAATTGTTGAAAAAGGACATTAAGTATCAATGGAATGATGAATGTCAGCAGAGATTGGATATTTTGAAGGAGAAGATGGTGATAGCGCCAATTTTGGTATTTCCAAATTGGACAAAATAATTTCATGTGCATGTGGATGCATCTGCAATAGTGCTAGGAGTAGCATTGACACGGCCAGGAGAAGGTGATATAGATCACCCAATTGTATTTGCACGCGGGAAGCTATCAGAATTAGAGAAGAACTACAATACAACAAAAAGAGAAGGATTGTCCATGGTATATGTCTTACAGAAATTCAGACATTACTTGTTGGGGAAACATTTCAAGATGTTTACAAATAATTCTTCTCTTAGATATTTAGTCAATAAGCCAGTGTTGGGGGGGACAATATGCAAATGGTTACTATTTTTTCAGGAGTTTGAATTTGAATTTGTGGTGAAGCCTGGAAGATTGAATGTAGTACCAAATATTTTATCCAGGATCACCAATGGAGAGGAGCGAAGTAACTTGGAGGATAATTTCCCATATGCACAATTGTTTTCGGTACAGATAGATGATGAGTATTTTGTTGACATTATTCAGTTTTTGAGTACAATGTTTGCACCAAAGGAATTTAATATTGTGCAGAAGAAAAATTTGGTGGTCAAAGATGCAGACTACGAATTGATTGCAGGTCACTTGTACAAACTTGGAGTAGACAACATTTTGAGGAGATGTGTTATGGATCATGAAAGGCCTATCATTTTAGAAAAATCACATGAAGGAATGTTTGGAGGAAACTATGCAAAGAAGGCTATTGCATAGAAGGTATTGTGTGTAGGATTATGGTGGCCAACAATTCACAAGGATGAAAAGGACTACTGTCATAATTGTGATGCCTATCAAAGAGTTGGAAAACCATCCAAGAGGGATGAGATGCCATTGAGACCTCAATTAAATTTGCAAGTGTTTTATAAGAGGGCAATAGACTTTGTAGGTCCAATTAATTCACCAACAAGAAGATCAGGGGCTAGATATATTATTATAGTGGCAGAATACTTAACCAGATGGGTTGAGCCAACAACAGTGAAGGATTGTATCACAGAGACTGCAATGCTCATTTTATTTGAACATATAGTCACAAGATTTGGATGCCCAAGAATTTTGATTAGTGATCAAGAGACTCACTTTATCAATAGTACAATCCAGACAATGTTGGAATACTTTGAGATACATCATCAGAAGAGCACTCCATATCACCCTCGGGTGAATGGAACAGTAGAAGAGTTTAACAAGATATTGGAGAATTTCTTGACCAAGATTTGTAATGTAAACAGGGATGAGCGGGACTTGAAGGTATCGACAATGTTATGGGCTTATATAACTACATGAAAGAATCCAACAAGGAAGACACCTTTTATATTGGTGTATGGACAGGAAGTAGTAGTTCCCTTAGAGTATTTGATACCAAGTTTTCACATTGTAGCAATTACAAATATGACAGAAAGAGACGAAGCATAAGAAATATTGGCTAAACTCATGGAATTAGATGAAGACAGAATTGTATTTGGTTTCCATCAGGAGGTACAGAAAGCAAAGGATAAATCCCGACATGACAGACATATTAAGAAGAATAACTTCAAGGTAGGAGATATGGTTCTCCTCTATGACAGTAAATACTTGCAGCACCTAGGGAAGTTCAGAATGCATTGGCTAGGGCCATATGAGATAAAGCCTGTCACAAATGGAGGTGTTGTGCAGTTGAAGGATTTAGCAAGCAAGGAGATACAAGGAATGGTGAATGGTAGTCGAATGAAACTGTATGGGGAAATTCAACCTACCAACCCTTAGTAATTACAATGCAGAGAGTAGAATTGTACATAATGTATATAATAGGAAGAAAAAGAAGGAAAAGAAAAGAAAAAGAAGAAAAAGGAAGAAAAAAACTAGAAAAATGAGAAAAGGCCAAAAAGAAGTAGTTAGAGGAATAAGTGATAGACAGGTAGTTGAAGGATATTGAGCACAAAAAAATACCGAAAAATGTATGGAAAAATCTGAATATAGTGCGCATCAGATAGAAAATTGGTGTGATAGAGTTCAAGACACTACGCGACAAAAAAATCAAACATAACACGACGAGACAAAAAATGACTGGAAAAATAAATAAAAAAGGCGGTAAAGTGGGATACGACACAGCATTAATGACAAACCTTATAAAAGAAGAAAACTTTTAAAGTAATATTCATTGTGAATTAGAGAAAATGAAGAGCTAAAGAGAGAAATTCGAAAAAGCACACAGATCGACCAGGTGTACCCAAAGTTTTTAGTATCGATTCGGAGAACTAGAGTTAAAAATTCATAGTATGGTGCCACCCAAGGTTGGAGCACCCAATTATATGTCGAGGAGAACCCACAGCAACACCATATCACTGTAAGAACCAAAACCATAAGTGGAAAAACCTAGAGTATAGGCAGGAGTCATGGACATGGATGTGATTCCATCACTAGAACCAGATAACCTCACACTAGTTGAAGAACAGGAGCCAAAGAATATGGAGGTGGATTCAACGACTCAAGAGAAAACCCCCACTACTCAACAGTTGCGTCTGGGAGAATCGCAGAAAAAAAATGGTGAAGATGAGGAGAGAACAGAGTCTAATGAGCCTAGGGAAGAAGCCTAACCAGTCACAAAAATAGGGCCAGAAACAGAGGAATAGGTGCAAGTTGAGGACATTACAGGAGAACCCAAATCGGATGGAGAATCAGAAGAGGATGTGCAACAGGAAGTAGGGTCATCCACCACAATAGAAAATGGCAAGGGGAAACAGTCAGTGCAAAGGTCATTGCACAAACAAGAAGAAGTTTTGATAACATTACTGCGAATACCAGAAGGAGTGAAAATTCTCTCGAATATTCTAGGATGTGTAGAGATATTGAGATATTTGTACCATGACGTAATAGAAAGAGAAAATTTTGTGTAATTTGAGCCACTGGTATACATGGAAATTAAATGGATCAACACGTTGGGAGTCCCAATACTTGAACCAAAGCAATGGATAACATTCTTATACAATATAGGGATAATGAACTTATTGGAGATCCCTCATTTTGGACGTTGTAAGGACGTGAACAACTTCATCAAACAGTTACTGGAATTAGTACATGGAGGAATGTTTTGGGTGGACAGGCTAGTCTTGATCGATGTTGACCTAATTGAAAAAATAACAGGTTTTCCCACATACAGTGAGAATCCTGCGCAATACCTAGATGATAAAACCAAGGAGAAGACCTTAGCAGAAGAGATGAAGAAAACTTATGGAACAGTGAGAGGATCCAAGGGAATTGTAATCAATAGAATCAGTGAGCCCATGAAAAGGTTAGAAACAAAGTTAATGGCTTTCAAACTACTCAGGAAGTGTCACAAGGAGGAGGCACCACCAAGGGTGATAGCAGTGATCGCACTATGCGGGAAGGGGACTGTACTTAGTTGGAGTCCATATTTTCTAAACTTATTTTTGGATGATTCTCAAGATGCTCAGGACTTAGGCACAAAGTTCCACTATTCATGGCTACTCATACTTATTACATTAGTATGATGGAGACACCCCAAATACAACGTATTGTTTTAGACGATTGGCAAGTTCCGTGTAGCACAATATGAAACATTGTGGTACACATCAATCATAAGAGAAAGAAATACCAACTACATTATATTTGCAACACACTTTGAGGAAATACAAGAAAAGGTGGTCGATACTTGGAGGATGCCACCCGAAGTGGTGGAGCATAAATATATAGCAAATTTTCAAGTATCAAGGCACAACGTATAGATACA
>ML781223.1:840839-880039 GCA_009831015.1 Picea engelmannii | reverse complement strand
TAACACCAAAGAAGGGGAAAAAAGGGAAACATCCATAGCAAGTTGGAACGTCACAGAAAACTAGTAATCTGGCAGCAAACACTAAAAAACACTAAAAAAGTTGTTGAGCGCACAAAATATGTTGGAGGGAGCATGAAAAAAAGAAAACTGAGACAACAGAAGACTATACCAAAGCCACATTCACATGAGAAATATCATGTCGGAGCCACCAACAGAGGAGCACAACCAAAGAAGAAAACTAATGGAAGCACACATAAGGAAACAAATGTTCCCATGCAGGAGAAACAAGGAGGAGACATTCTGGATATAGAGATATCTACCACTTCAATGCAAAGAGAGACTCTTCCAAAGAAGATAACTGTGGTGCAGGTAGGAGGACAGAGGAAAAATATGAAGGCACAGAAAGATGTCCTGGAATTTACTCTAACAGAAGATGATGCAAACATGGTGGAAGAAAAATTCCAAGACCGCATAGCAAAGTCATGGGATGATGCGGAGAAGCAAAGACAGTAAATCATAAAGAGATTATTATAAATGAAGGAAACATTGGTGCAACTGCAACTGAGAAAATTAAAGAATAAAGAAAAGGTACAGCCATAACAGACTGTTCAGGAGAAGGTTGTCCCAGTGCAAGAAACAATACATATTATAGCGTTAGGGAGTGATATTTTTCTATCACTCAAGATATGTTGCAGTTAGAAGAGGATACAACGTAGAAACAAATAAAGGAGATTGATCATTTGGACTTGTATTTGGTCAAGATCCCCATGAAAGAATTGTACAAATTGCAATTTAGTGTTGCACAAGAAGTCCAATCTAGAGCACGCACAGATGCGACGAAGATACAAACGACCAAGTATATAAAAGACACATTGAAGATAAATCTCAAGGAAATACAGGTTGAGAATGACCAGGAAAAGAAGCACATTGGCCAGATAAAGTAGTGCATTGAAGAAGTATTTAAGTCAATTCCAAAAAATGCACAAGAAGGGACACACCTACAGACCGAGGAGAAAATTGGGAAGATTGTGCAGGCAATGGAAGATTGCAAGAGTCATATAAAGGAATTTATGGCACAATTGAACCCAAACACACCACCAGAGGTGAGATTAAAAAAAGAGTAGGAGGCTATAGGGAACATAGAGGACATGGCACAGAATGTTAAGGAGATTGTAGAGTTATATGAGAGAAGCATGCAACTTTGGACAAGTCTACAAGAAGATGAAAAGTTACAGGCACTAGAACAAAAGGAGGAAAGCATCAAGATAGTCACCCATGAGTTGAAGTAGAAGAAAAAGGCTATGAACATTTAGGAGAGGCTAAGGATCACACGGGAGCTCAAGAATTTAAAAGCAGAGTAAAAAATTGTGCAGACAAAGAAGCAATTGAGGCAGGCTCAACTGGAGCCATTGTAGGAAGAGATAGAGAAGATATTAACAGAAATGGATGCATCCAAGGGCCATATGGAAACTATTAAGTTGGAGGCTGAAAAAATGATGAAAGAGAATATCAGGGCACAGACTGTGGAGTTTGTTGCAGAGAAGAGCATATAGTTGAATAATTGTGTTGGAGAAATGTCAGGAATATTCCAAGAATTGGAGAAATCTGTAAAGGAGGAAAACAATGTCTGAGTGGCTTGGGATGAGCCACAAGTTAGTGTTGGGGGCTTGTTGGAGCAGGATATTTTGGGAGAAAATTATGAGGAAAAAGCGCATCAAATGAGGCAAGTAGATAAGGAATGGACCAAGGAAGCAGTGCACACCAGGAAATGAGGAGAAAGTAGTGCGCAAGAAGGCAAAGGAAGTAGCGCTCCAGGAAGAAAGGAAAATCAGTGCAATGGAATTGTGGATTAGCGCGTGAAGGTAGTTAGAATGTGGAGAAGTTGAGTCCACTTAGATTTAGGGTTTTTGTAGTAAATGTAAATGGTTTTTACCCATACTTTTGTATAAATATGATGTATGAGGGAGATAAGGGGTATCTTAGAACTCATGTGGGAAGATCCTATCTTGGAGAACCTTTTTGAGTCTTGAGTCTTTGATATGTTTTGGGTCGAAGTATCATTTTTGGTGCTATAGTTTAGGAGCTAATGAATAATTATGAAGTGTAATTGAGGATCAGGTTGCAAGTTGTGTATCTTGGTGTGACGTTGGCCAGCCTCACCAGTACTAAAACCTACAATGTATTGTGCACAGCATGGGAATTTTTGATAAAGAATAATAAATAAGCAGAAGATCTTTGTGGACATATCCCAGGGGGTGTGAACCATGGTAAAACATGGTGTTTCTATGTGTTTGTTATATGCTTAATTATGAATGAATAAATAAATGAATGAATCTGTTGAATTTTATTTACAATGTGCAATAGAATAGTGTGATTTTTTCTGCAGAATGAATGTTATTGAATGGATAGAATAGTCGATATGATGAATGATGGTATGGTAGAATGAATGTTGAAGCAAAAGAAGTATAATATTCCTAGCATTCCCACGAGTTACATCCCTTCCATGATTTCAAACACTTGGGTCATGCAATCACCCATAATCCATCTCAGGTGAGACTACATTGTGCACTATGTGCACATTGTTTCCTTCTAGTTTACCAAAGGGATCGATGGTTTCTAGGGTTTTGTTGGAGAACTAAGGTAGTGTTATAACCCTATATTGCACCATACATGCATACCTGGAATTTGTCCCCCCTACTTGTTATTTTTGTCAAGCCATCACTGAGCATCTCTTCCTAAAAACCCTATTTTTGAAGATGTGTGTGCCCTGCACCACTAATGCCCACATACACACACTTGCTACACCACTACATCTTGCGTACATATGCTAGTTGCACCATTACAGCCCACGTATACCCACAAAAGTTGAAAAAGTTAAAAAGTTGCAAGGAATTCGTTGATATTATGGGTTATTGGGTAGTTTTCCAACTGTCCCACTGCCCATAGCCCGTCACCCAACCGAATAACCATCCTTTTGTCATATAAAAGGAGGTGTTTGGCTCTCATTCAAGACATAAGAATAAGAACAGTGAAACTCTGCCTGTTTCACATCCCCTCCTTGCCCCAAGAATTTGCAGCCACCTTGTGAGATTTGAATCAGAATTTCCCATTCTTGCCTTTTTCCTCCATCATAAGCCTATGCCATTTCCCTAGAAGAAGTGTGAGAGGAGAAAGATACGTGGAAGCACATTTGGATATTGGTGAAGAGGAGCCTGGACCAGGTTCATGGAGTAGTTTCCAATCTAATTTTAAGTAAACATTGTGATATCAATAAAAGGAATACTTTTTTTGTCCTGAAATATGATGTGTCAAATATCTATGTTTGATTTATGTTTTATACTGACATCTAACCCATGATTAATATATGAGATGCATGTTTGTAGTTCCAAGTTTATCAGTTTGTGAATGCATTCTAGCCTTGGGAGGAAGCTTCTAGTCAACAGATCAATCGAACACGAAAGGATCGACACTGAACGCGGAGTTAAAGGTAGAGTTGCCAGATCTTTTCACTTTGTATTTCATGCATGAATGTGGGGTATATTCAGGGTAGTTATAAAAATTAAGATACTTTTAGATGGTTAGATCTGCCTACATTTTGAACCCTAGTGTAGTCCATAGGGGGGTTTTCCCGCTATAGCATAATTGGCGACCATACTGGGGAGACCTCTAGGGTTTTAGGGGGTTTTATGGGTTTTTAATTGGTTTGATTACCTTTTTTAGTTTTATGTAAGTTACTGAGTCTTTAAGGGATTTTGGTCACCTGTTGGTGCCATACTAGTACTCCCTGCCTTGTCATTCTACCTGTTAGTTTTATTTTTTAGAGAAGTTACAGAGGTGTACACGGCCTACAATGGGTCTGCGCACATACATATGTGCCCTGCCTTTAGAGAGCCCGCATACATACGCAGGTTGCTTAAGAACGAGTAGTGTGCCCGTGTCAAGAAACTTTTTCCTTAAGAAGGGGCAGTCAACCTCTTCCCTGATCGAAGTCATATTTCTCAGGGGTTTCTTGATTAAGTATTGGTCTCTGTTATTACAGTCTTGAGACTGGGTTTGACGTCAGTTTTCTTATCTTTTAAAAGATTTCTTGTGTTTTCTTTGAAAAGGTTTTTAGACAAGTATGTGAGTCTTTTCTGATCAGCCTGTTTGGTATCGTCAGTGACTCCTTGCGATCTGCAATGGGCTAGAAGTCAGTTTTTTGGACTTGTCTTGTCTTCACTTTTTCCCCTTTTCCTTACTTTAAAGAAAAAGAAAAAGAATTCACTTTCAAGTTTCTTGTTTGAAGCATAAAAAAAATAGAAAAAGTTTTCATTTTTTTGTTTGGTTAAGTAGTTGGGTTGATTATTTTGTTTGTTAGGAGAAAGAGTTATTTTCTTTAAGTTCTTTACTGATTTCTTAGAACATAAGTAGCTTGTAGTTGAGTGAAATCTCATTTTAGGTTTTCCTTTAAAAGATATTAGAAAAAATAGTTATGAAAAGTTGGTTAAGGATTTAGTTACAAATATTTATTTGTCAAAAAGAAAAAGAAGTAATTTTTCTTTCAGTTTTGTTTGCTTCTCCCTCTTTGTCTCTCAAAACACACCACTAGTTTCATTGTCATTTCCTTGACTTAAAACAAGCCATCTAAAATTAACACTAATTTAAAATCAACTAAACTTTATGTTTGTAGGGTCAATCAACTAGTCTAGGCTAGAGCCTTGAATTAAGTTGGAGAGGAAACTCTTCAAGGCTTACAGACAAACATTGGAGTTAGTGTTAGGGAGTGTAAAAATTCCAATAAATGTAAAAATTATATGGGACCCCCCTCTAACACAGGGGATAAACATGAGGTTGTGTGTGGAAAGGTAGCGGAGATAACCCCTCCAAAGTCGGACCAAGCGTAGTGGGGAACGCATATTGAGGACTTGTCGTGGGATATTGTTGTCGCATTTGCCACAGAGCTTCATGGATCTAGAATTTTTTTGAGGTCCTCGTTTGTCTTTCGGACCACGTGTTTCTGATACCCTCAGTAGTTTTTGGGCTTAGTTACCCTACTCATCGCAGTCCACCCGACTGTCGATTGTACCCGCCTGGTGACTGTTCGTGAGATGGAAACCTTGTTGCCTTTATTTTAGGGACTTACATAGGTGACTGCGAGGGTATACTGTAGTACCTAGGGTAGACATTGGGCCACACGTTGTAGAGTATATCTAGAGGGTGCTTCCATGTTCAAGTTTCACTTGCATCGATAAGTTTCTCTGGTGTTGGATGGCATAACTATTCTTCCAACTAGTTAGTATTTTTCTTACTTTATCTCATAGAAACTTTTCTAGTGTGTGTTTGGTATTCAACGTTAAAAAAAGGCTTACTGTGTCATTGATATTCATACACAGTGGAATATCAAGAGCCCCATTGGTTGCGAAGGCTTTTGGGCCTGTCACTGGTTAATTTGGAGCCACCACTGCCACCGTTACAGTGAAGACTTGACCAGCAAGGGTCATTCCATGCGATCGGGCCACAGGAAATTGTGCCCGAGCCAGCTCCAAGAGGAGAACACTCGTATCTAAAGGAACCAACTATTTATGACCTTGGAGCGGAAGCTCTCGATCCGTATAACCCTCTAATCATTGACTTGTCGGCACCACTTTTGATACAGCTTTCCCCCCCAAGGCTAACACATCACGAGCGTCAGATAGTTCTGCAAGCAGCGATGGAGGCAAATGTTGCTACTTCGTCAAGGAGTCCTCACACTCCCTCTATGGCTGCCACTATTGGGGGCGTTCAGCCTCCTAAATCACCTTCGTCAGTCTAGACCACTATGGTCTTGACCACCTCTACTTTGGGCAGTAGTATGATTCTATCTATGGCGGCGATCACTGCACCATTCACATAGAGTGCGAAGGGTCCTTCGTTTTCATACGGGATTCCCGAATTTGATACGAACTCGGTCCTCACTTACTCCACCCTACAGACCATGGGTTTGGGGGCAGTGAGCTCAAACTCTCCTTTACAAGGGTCCATGGGGGGGACCTTAGCCCCCTATAACGCTTTCCCTTACGGCAAGGGTCATATACCTCCTTCATCCCCCTCGCTCAGTGGTGCCTCTCAATATCCCATCTGGCCAAACATGAACTACATCTTGTTCAGAGTAGGCAGTCAAGGACCTTCTTCCTACACCATGTTGGTGGGTTCAATGTCATTCTCTTTGTTCAGCACATTTGGAAACAACGCATTTTCGTCAGCTGCCATCTTGGTCGGGGAAAAACCTGTTTTTGGACCACGAAACCCTATGCAGGGTACTATTCCTACACAGGGGGAAAACACAGGAGTCTCCTCCTCACAAGGACTCTGGAATATGTGGCAGGGATAATTTCCCTCATTAGGGATGTCGACCGGGGGAAACCCCTTCTATGGTCAATGGAACCCCAGGAAAGGCTTAGTACCTATGCAACCCTTTCCAGAATCTTTGGAACAAAATGTAGGGAGAAATCCCTTCCCAGCCCTCAACGTCCAAATACGGGATTCAATTGATGACGTCTCAATAAACGTAGTATCTGAATGTTGGCCACGGCCATGGTTTTTACCAGAACCCTCACCAGCAGCCTAAATTTTCCTGGAAACCTAGTGACATCCAAACTCCAAGCTTCTTTCCTCTTGTACATAGTCAATAGCCCAAGCTACCATTTCTGGCAATGTTGCATTTTCCAGACTTGTCAATATTGTTAAACAACACAATCTAACATGATCCGCGTTGGCCTCCCATGTCGACAAAGTTTCCCTCAGACATTCCAAACTTCTAAGGTAAGCCTAACGAAGATCCAAGTGATCATGTGACCACGTTTCACCTATGGTGCTTGTCGAACTCTCTGAGAGACGACTATGTTCATTTGTGTCTATTTCAATGCACTCTCATCGAGAGTGTCGCAAAATGGTACATCGAGCTCGACCGCTTGAGATACTCTTGATTTAGTGAATTAGCAATGGTTATTCTCAACCATTTCCAACTACCTATGAGATATGATGTCGGAACTGAATTGTTGGCCAACTTTGAGCAGATGAAGGTCGATCATATCTCATATCACATCCAAGAGTGGTGGTGTCGAAAGAGTTTGATAAAAGTACCAGTTCCACCAGCATTCTTGTTGGAGTGGTTCCTTAAGTCTTTGGTACCTCAGTTATCCAAATACGTTGCAATGTCGGGGGTATTTTCCGAGGAAGAGGTGATAATGAGAGCTCAACAGGTTGAACTGATATACTCTCAGTCTGGTTTAATTTACGAGGTTTTTCCAGATGCGCCACGGTCTATCCTTGACAAGACCAGACACAATTTTGGACCACATGTCAATGGAATAGTTGGTTCATCACAAGTGAATCCCATTAATCAGTTGTCAAATCAATTGCAACAATTGTCGATACAGCAGACAACGGCCAGCCAAACCTCTAGTTCATCTGCTCCCCCTACTCAAATGTCGAACGTACACAGTGTGTAGTCGACAAACCCGAAGGTCAACCAATAGCCTGACGGAAAGAAAAAAAAAGCAAAACAAGAAGGGTAAGGGGGATAAGAAACCCACCAATAATGATGGTGGGGGAAACACAAAGAAAAGAAATTCAAAGTATCTGTGTAACCAAGGAATACCACCTGACTCACCTGTGCCCTCGGCTTGCGGGGGCCCAGAAGTTATTGGTGTAATAGCAACCTGTTGTGTTAATGAACCCATTTCCACATGGGAAAAATTTGACTCAAGCCTCTTCAAGCATGGAAGGGGGAAGTCAGGGACCCCCTCCGTCTTCTAGTAACCCCTCAGCCATGAACATTTATATGTTGAAGGGTGATGCTCACATATAAACTAGGGAACATGATTACGAAATGCCAAACACTACTGAAAAGGGTAAAGAAGTTCAAAACCCATCAGTTCCTCTCCAAATTGAGAAGAAGATGGGTGAAACAATGACACGCATCCCGAAAGGGGCATTCAAGAAAGCTTCGCAGAATCTGAATGAAAGGGCTGCCCAGAACTACTCTGTGGTGGAGGATTTGTCACAAACCCCTTACGCGATGTCTACTTTGGAGGTCCTCTAGAGCTTCCCCTCACAGAGAAAGGATATGCTAGCTACCTTAGGATCCACTGAGACCTGTAATCTGAGAACTATCATGCTCGATACGACTAACTTGAAACCTCGTCTCCCATACCACGTTGTGTTTCATATAGTAGTGGCTCACCCCAAGAAATATTTTACTCGGAACATTTTTTGCACAGTGGTTGATAAGGGCACCTCGACATGCATGATGTCATTGGCATGTTGGAAGGCCATTGCCAAACCCATTTTTTCTCTTTCACCTACTCTTCTTACTACTTTCGATGGTCGTTCTTTCAGACCACATGGAATCATCCCTTCTTTCCCCGTGTAGTTGGTCGGGAAGACCATGTGCGTCAAATTTGAAGTGGTCGACATGCCTCTCGACTACAACCTATTGTTAGGAAGGATTTGGACATATTCTATGCATGCAGTGGTTGCCATAGTTTTTCGACTCTTGTTTTTTCCACACAAGGGTCGAATTGTGACCATTGATCAATTGTCCTTCTCCCGACCTGACCCTTTATCGGGGGCATCCATAGTATCGATGATTGATAACCCACAACCTGGAATCATCAATGTGGGGGTTGGTTTGTGCCCACCTTTGATGGGTACATTCGATTACCCACCTCCTTTTGGCGATGTCAAGATGATATCATCTTTCCCTGACCAGCCTAGGGCTGATATTTTTCAAGTGTCATCGTTCTGTATGAATTATTTTACTAATCTGTGGGCTCTTCCTTCCCCATCGGCCTCAATGGAAGGGACAGGGAATCCTGGTATGTCCATGCCCTTGTCCATGGCATAATTTTCGTACTCTATTGTCCAGCAAGCTTCGATCGACCCCGATCTAACTCCTGCACCAGAGTTAGATCCAGTTCTCGAGCCTATTTGGGCTCAATATTCCCTTTCCACTAATGATTCTTTAGACTTGGTATTTCCCTATGAAGAGGCAATTTTAGAAGCATTGACTAGTCCGGACAGACCCTGGGACGATCTCCATCATAGATCTTATTTCCTCCTGGAATTTAAGAAGAATAGAGGCAGGAGAATTCGTGTTGACAATGACTAGAGATAGGTCTTGTTCTATTAATCCTCTGGCTACGCACGCAGTTTATGCTGAGGTTAATATGGAAACCATCACTGAAATGATACCTATTGACATCTCTAGAACCCCTAGTTTCATGGAGAATGTCTTCGTCGAAGAAAACTACTCCCCCGAGGAGATTCAAATCTATACATATTTATTTAAGGAATTTTGCGACATTTTTTCCTGGTCTTATGAGGAAATTCCAAGAATTGATCCAAGAATCATCAAACATGAAATAACGAATTATCCTGACGCCAAGTCGTTCTAATGGAAGCGTCATCTGGTTAATCCTCGGAAATCAACAATTATTAAGGCTGAAGTAGAGAAACTGCTCAAAGACGGTTTCATCTACCCTGTTCAGTTGACTCAATGGGTATCAAATCCCATTCCAGTCAACAAAAAGCAGGGAACGTTTCGCGTATGTATGGACTTCTGTGATTTGAACAAGGCATGTCCAAAGGATAATTTCCCCACCCCGTTCATTGACCAGATCATCGATGAGTGTGCATGTTGTGAGGTATTTTCTTTCATGGATGGTTTTTCGGGATACAATCAGATACATATTAAGCCCGAAGACCAGCATAAAATAGATTTTATCTGTCCATGGGGTACATTTTCTTATCGGAAGATGCCTTTTGGCCTGAAGAATGTTGGAGCCACTTTTTCAATGGGCCATGTCTTTTGCTTTCCATGACCTAAGACACATAGTCGAGGCTTATCTCGATGATTTAGTGTCACGATCTCATAAGAAATTTGATCATCCCATGCACCTCTGACTAATCTTTGAGCGATGTCGTTACTATCGGATTCACTTGAATACAAACAAGTGCAATTTCTACGTGACATCGGATCGTCTCCTAGGTTTCATAGTTTCGAAAACAGGGATCATGTTCAATCCTCTGAAGGTGGAGGTGATAGTTCATTTTCCTCCCCCGTACACAATCCCTCAACTTCAAAGCTTACAGGGTAAAGTGAATTGTCTTCGGCATTTTATCGCAAACTATGTTGAGATCACTAAAGGGTTCATGTGTTAACTAAAGAAGGGAGTCCCTTTCCATTGGGACGAATCCTCTCAATGCTCTTTCGAAGCATTGAAAAGTGAGCTCACGTCTGCCCCTCTGCTCCAACCTCCCAATTATAATAAATATTTCTTATTGTATTTGGTCGTTGCCGAGTCGACCATTGGTATGGTCTTGGTTCAAGAGGATGATCTTCTTGAAGAGAATTTGATTTATTACCTAAGTCGAGGCCTGTTTGGACCAGAACTCAACTACTCCCATGTTGAGAAGCTAGCATTGGCAGCAGTGCATGTTGTCCGACGGTTTCGTCATTATATTCTGCTTCGTAAGACCATCGTTGTTTTCATTGTGAATCTGTTTCAATACGTGTTGACACGACGTGTCATCAGTGGAAATATCAGTAGATGGATCGTTATCCTCCAGGAATTTGACTTGGATTTTGTTTCTATGAAATCCAAAAATTCACTGGTCTTTGTGGAACTTATCTCGAAACTTTCGTTCGAATCAGGTGATGTTATGCCCGAAGAATCACCAATTAAAGGAGATATTTTTCTGATTTCATCTTCGGACCCCTGGTATGGAGATATACTAGTCTATCTCTATACTTTGAAGTGCCCCACCTCTACTTCTCGTGATGAGTGTCAATGTATACGCCATTGGTAAAAAAACTGTCTCATACTCGATGACACTTTGTATCGTCAAGGTGTAGATTGCATCCTTCGTCAGTGCATCACTCATGAAGAAGCGAAACTCATTCTTAACGACTTCCACATTGGAGCATGTGGTGGTCATTTGTTTGGGTTGGAAACATCCCAAAATATTCTACGATCCAGTTAATTTTGGCCAACGTTAATCAAGGATTGTGTTGAATCGGTCAACAAGTGCCACATGTGTTAGATCTTCTCTCAGAAGATGAGGGCACACCCAGCTCCAATTTTTATCATCATTATTGTTGGTCATTTCACCAAGTGTGGGATTTATTTCAATACATTCCACCCAGCCTCAGCCAGGGGGCATCGTTATATCATCGTAGCGGTAGACTACTTTACAAAGTGGGTCGAGGCTATGCCAACATTCAATAACGATGATGAGACAGCAGCTCTCTTTATGTTCAATCAGACAATAGCAAGGTTCGGCATCTCGAAGGAGATTGTCACTGACCATGGCAGTCACTTTCAGAACAAAATGATGTATGATTTAACATCAAATCTTGGGTTGTGGCAAGAGAATTCATCACCTTACTACCCACAAGATAATGGTCAGGTGGAAGCCGTGAATAAGTCTTGCAAGACCATTCTACAACAAATGATCAATTCAGCTAAGTCATATTGTAATTTGATGTTGTACTCGACATTGTGGGCCTACCAAACGTCTGTAAAGATGGCCACCAGTTTCTCACTTTTTCAACTCATTTACGGACTGGAAGCAATCTTCCAATAGAGTGTCGAATCCCATCTCGAAATTTGGCAGTACAGTTATTTCCAGACACTTCATCGCTTGAGGAATGCTTATTATATCTCAAGCAGATCGATGAGAAGCGACGTGATGTAGCATTGGATAATGAGGCTCATAAGAAAAGAATCAAGTATCAGTATGATTGGTCCATTCGTCCTCGGATTTTTTCTGAAGGTGACCTTGTCCTGATCTACGACCAAGATAAGGACCCCCTGGGGGCAGGCAAGTTCAAACCCATGTGGTTCGGACCTTTCATTGTGAAGGAGATACTAAATAAGGGAGCTTATCGTCTGGTTGACTTTGAGGGGAACGCTTTAGCAAAGCCCAGAAACAGGCTCTACCTAAAGAAGTATTACTCATAGGTGGGTCTCCTTGAGTGAATTCTTGTACATATGTATAGTTCTTATACAGTTAGTTTTTTGTATCTTTTTGTTTTATGGACATGTCATTATTGATGTCATATTTTTCACTGTGGCAGATGTCAAGTGAATCAGAGGTGTCTGTTGGGTTCGCGGATGGCACTAGCCAACACACTCAAAGGCTTTCTTTCGCAACTTGGGTGATCTTCACACCTCAGGGCCAATTTCTATCTTCTAGAGGTATCTGTTTAGGTGACGCCACAAAAAATGTCATTGAGTATAGAGCAGTGATAGAGTTACTTCATGGTGCTTTGTTGCATGGTATCTCTCACCTCCGAGTCTACTTAGATGCAAAATTGGTTGTGTCCCAGTTAAATGGGGTTTACCATGTTTATGATCCTACTCTACACCAACGGTTTCTTAGGGTACATCTCTTAGAACGTTGCTTTGATTACATTACGTGTATCCATGTTCCTAGGAGACTAAAATAAAATGACAGATACTCTAGTTAATCAAGTATTAGATTGGCATATTTCACACACATAGAAAGAAGCACATGCATACACATGTACATACATTGTAAAAATGTGATCCATAAGACATAAAAGATCTAANTATATATATATATATATATATATATATATATATATATATATATATCAAAAGTCTCAGAGTACATAAGTGGGCATAAGTGCCTCAAAAACTAATATATCCAGTATACATCGCGGGGCTTATGCCCTCAAATCTATACAAAAGAGTTCCCTCGGCACATAAGTGGTCCACCCTAGCTAAGCAAGGGGCATGTTGGCCCTGCCATGGTGAACAACGACATTTTCCAAACGCAGGAAAAGTTGGACCCAGGTCCGTGCCACCCCAACTACATGAGGCTACATAGATGGCAGGAGATCCTTGATCTCATCCATGGGCACTGTACGAGTGAGCACGGTGAGGTTCCACTCCACCTGTCTCAATACTCTCTCAGCCTCTCCGGCTGGAGGTCCCCCTGCTCCTGGTTCGACGGTCGTTGCTGGTACTTCCTCTGGTCAAGGACGTTGCCTGGTCCTTGCGAAGTCTGTTGGACGCAATGGTCCCACATCTGTACATAAACAAATACATAGTTTTGAGATAATCTATTTCACATTAAAATAATATATATAAAAAGAAATTAAAAATTAATAACATTAAAAATAAAAATGTACCCATCTCTCCTCACTCAGCTCCAAGAGGTACGGGCATGTTCAGGTCCCTGGAAAAGTTGATCCTGGCATAGGGGTAGTCCTTTATCACCGGAATCTTCCATGCCCACCAGTCAAAAAATGTATCATCAAAGGCCTCTATGGTCCTCCCTCCCCCTATCATGGAAGCAATGCTTCCCAGCTACACACTACTAGGAGTGAGGCCACATGACCCGCACAGTCTCTCATGGACTGAGACTAGGTACCCTCTCAAAGAAGAATGAGCATAAAATGGTATTGAATCCAAAGTTCTTGTTACTCTGCCCACAACACTCAGTGAGTTGTCTCTTCATGAATTCAAGCATGGTCATGATCTAGTCGAAGATTCGTGCATTTAAGCACTACATTGCACAATGCATGTGTGCCCAGGAGGCCTGATGTAAGGTCGCGGATCCAGTGATCTGCCCAATAGGTAAAACTATCACCTTCAGTGATAGGTTGATAATATTGTGGATCAACACCTGAGAACCTACTTTATTATTTCCATCCTCGCAATATAGTCCGATCAACTCGGAAATGTTATGAGGCCCAGGGAGAAATCTCACAAGTTGACTGGTTCACCTCTCCTCGAGAGGCTAGTCAGAAAATAAATGTCTTCAGTCGTTGGAGTCAACGAATGACCCTCAATCATAAATACCTCAGCGTCGGGGTGTCATTAATCCACCAAGGTAGTCAGCAACCAGGGTTGCGCCCTCATGAATGGACACCGAAAAAACTTCTATAAACTGCATTGTCTCAATCCGGCCATAGTTGCAGGGTCCTCATCAACCAATATATCAATGTATTCATGCTCCCTCTCTCTCCAGTGGACATACATCCTATCAAATGACAAGTTCATGGAGGAAGTTAGATCTTATATTTTCATTTTTCTACCTTTTTGAGGGTGTAAGCGGGTTGTCCTTGGACAGCCCGCGTACATGCAGGGTTGCCCCTTTGTAAGAGTGTGTGCCCCCCAAAAAACTAAAACAAATGAAAAAAGGAAGTATGCAAATGAAAGAGGGGTTAATTTGTACTTACTTGGTTCGAGCGGAAGTTTGTTTCATCCTCTGAAGCTCCTGGAATCAACTATTCTCACAAAGGGGTGTTTTTGGCTTTTTGGTTAATCCTCAATTTGCAATGGTGAAAATGAGTTGTCAACTTCTATTTATAGAATTTTTTGGTCGTTTTTGCCACTTTTTTGAACCCTTTTGTCATTTTTTATGACTTGATAATCATTTAACATGGTTCTTGAGTTTATCATTGGATGTTATGATACACTTCACTTTTGGTTTGGAAAAAATTTTGAGAGATGGGTCACTTTTAAAGATTCTTTGGTAAAAGTTGTTTTACCAACTTTTTGCATTTAAGTTAGGATTCCACCTCCACTTTTTGCATCTCATTATACTTTCCTCTTTGCTATAGGATCAATCCCACCTAATTGTGACATGAAACCATCATTGCTACTTTAGAAGTATCGTAATTTAGTGCTAGAGCCTACCTTCACATGGATGCCCTAGGTAGATCCTGGTTGCATTTTGGTGTCCATGTTGTCGTTAATGACTTTAGGCTCAGGATCCCTTGTTAGTTGTGTCTTAGTTACAAGATTGAGCCTCATATATCTGATGTGTCATCACTCTTGGCCTCACCCTCGGGACTCCCAGAAAATGAGTCTTCTTTTAAGCCCTTTTCAGACTCTCTAAACATGAAAAGATTGTCAAGCAATCTTGTTGTCCTTCACGCTCGCCAAACTAAAATTTGAAGGCACGTCTATCCGGCGGTAGTTTACCCCTTTTTCCATCCAGATGGTCAATTGTATGAACAAAGGTATACTCTAGGAACTCTAGTTCTCTAGAAGAGTATTCTCAGGTATAAGATTGACCCTTTTTTGGGCCTGAGGGACTAAATTTACGAAAAAGGAACCCCCACGGAGTCCATAGTTAAGCTCTTTTTAGACTCCCTAAAATTGAAAACATTGTCGAGTGACCTTGTTCCTTCACACTCGTTAAACTAGTCGATAAGAACATCCCCTACGGAGTCCATAGTTAAGCTCTTTTCAGACTCCTTAAAATTGAAAATATCGTCGAGTGACCTTGTTCTTTCACACTCGTTAAATTGGTCCAGAAAAAAATCTATTGGCATGATTTTACCCCTTTTTTTGGCCTATAGATTAAGGAGGAAAAAGGTACGCCTCGAGAGATTTGTATCACTGGGAGAGTTCTCCTAAGTAGATTTTATACTTTTTCAGGCTAAGGAGACTAAATCTAGAAAAAGGCTTTGAGTCCATAGTTAAGCTCTTTTAAGACTCCTTAAAATTGAAAAGATTGTCGAGTGATCTTGTCTGTGTCACACTCGTTAAAATGGTTTTGAATAGACGTTTTTTCGGTGCTATTTCACCCCTTTTTTGAGCCAACTAGACTACCTTCGAAAAAGGTACCCCAGTGGAGTCTTCTTTTACGTTTTTTCAGACTCTCTAAACGTGAAAAAAACATCGATCTTACCTTCTCTGGGCTCGTGAAAAATACATTGAAGGGGGGTTTCATCATGTCTTGTTAATCACGGTTTCAACTCCATGTATTTGGCCTAATGTCGGCTCCATGTTGCTCTCAACTAAATCTTTGAAGCATTCCTTATATGCAATCCTTGTAGCACTTTGCCTCTGTGACCTGACACCTTGACCCATGGAGGAATTTTCCCTGAGTGTCCTTTTCCTGCACATGTCTCCTTGCTATGAGCATTAGTGTGTTCATTGTGCTTGGAACTAGTATGGTTTTGACACTCTTTCCTCCTTTGTAACATAGCAGCATTCTTTTATTCTTTTTCAATCTCTTCAAAATATTGAAAAAGACAAAAAAAATCAAATATACCCCAAAAAGAGGACGGACAAAGTATTTTCTTTTTATGGAAGCACAATGAGTCGCCCTTGGACAAAGCACATCCTTTCATTTGTCGTTGAGCATTGGGATTTAATATGACCTTAGGAATTTGTTCTCGCTACATAGAGTTGTGTCCTCCTCCATTTGGTTATCCTTCCAAACACATGGAGAGTTTGTGTTGCCTCCTGCATTGTGAACTTATGTCAATGTCATGTTGCCTGAGTCCAATCATCTATTGTGCTATTTTCCAAGGGAATTTTTACCCAACCTGAGTCATCCTTTCTACAATTTGTCTCTTACCCTCATGCCCGACCATCCCCAACAGTTCAATCAAGTCTTTGTTCGAAATTAGTGAAGTTCTCTACCTAATCACCGAGATCCTCTTGTTTGTTCCTCGACGAGTCGTCAAAGACTTTTGGGTAGTGAATTCATACACTCACATTACACTCCTACCCGAGTTTTGAAGATCTTGAAGTTGTTTCTTGAGCTCTGAAGGCCTCATCTCCAACCAGCAGGCATCATTTGGCTTCTTAAAGATGGATACTATACATGCATACCTTTGATTTTGAGATGTAAATCCGTTATGTATTTCTCGCGACTACACTTTATATATTTATATGACATGGATCTGCACTGTATTTGATTGGCATCCATGATTTATTTCATCCCAAGCATGGGTATGCCCGCCTCGGTGAGACAATTGTTATTTTTGCAGATGGCAGCTCCTAAACTATGGTTCCAGGCTCACTCGCTTCATACATTGGTGAAGATTTTGTAACTTATTTCGGCCATCAGATGCTCTTATGACCTCACACATTAGGAGGCATATATTACAACCCTCAATTGCACCATACATGCATACTTGGAATTTGGCCCTCCTACTTTCTATTTTTTCCAAGCCATCACTAAGAAACTCTTCTTAAAAACCTTATTTTTGAAGATCTGTGTGCCCTGCACCACTACTGCCCGCATACACATGCTTTTTGCACCACTACATCTCATGTATGTACGCTAGATGCACCATTACATCCCACGTATACCCACAAAAGTTGAAAAAAATAAAAAGTTGCAAGGAATTCGTTGAGATTATGGGCTATTGGGTAGTTTTCCAACTGTCCCGCCGCCTATAGCCCATCACCCAACCAAATAACCATCATTTTTTCATATAAAAGGGGGTTTTGGGATCTCATTCAAGACATAAGCATAAGAACAGTGAAACTCTTCCTATTTCACATCCCCTCCTTGCCCCAAGAATTTGCAGCCACCTTGTGAGATTTGCATCAAAATTTCCCATTCTTGCCTTTTTCCTCCATCATAAGCCTATGCCATTTCCCTAGAAGAAGTGTGAGAGGATAAATATGTGTCGAAGCATGGTTGTAGCTTGGTGAAGAGGAGTGCAGACCGAGTTCACAGAGCAGTCACCGATCTCATAGTAATTAAACATTGTGATATCAATAAAAGGAATACTTTTTCTGTTCCAAAATATGATGTGTCAAATATCTATGTTTGATTTATGTTTTATATTGACATATAACTCATGATTCATATATGAGATGCATGTTTGTAGTTCCATGTTTATATGTTTGTGAATGCAGGCCAACCTTGGGAGGAAGCTTGTAGTCAGTGGAGCAATCGAACGTGAAAGGGATCGACACCAGACGTGGAGTTAAAGGTAGAGTTATCGGATATTTTCACTTTCTATTTCATGCATGAATGTGGGGTATATTCGGGGTAGTTATAAATAGTAGGATACTTTTAGATGGTTAGATCTTCCTACATGTTGAACCCTAGTGTGTTCCATAGGGGGGGTTTTCTGCTATAGCAGGTAGAACCCAGGTCATCCCATACATCCAACACCCCCCTAGAAGGGGGATTGTAGGGGGGGCACAACCCTAGTGTGTGTGTGTGCCATTGTATATTTTCTATTTTCACTAAGAATCTATTTGCAGTAATTAATTCTACAAGGTTAAAATCTACAAGTTAGAACTAGAGCTTCCCTATACCACCTTGGATGAAAGAAGCAAAATGGCATCAAGAAAATTCAAGAAACTTAACCTACTTGGATCAACAAAATTCAGGAAACTCAACATATGAATGGAAATGAATATATTCATCCTCCTAATTTATTAATAATTTTTATGTTCGACATAGCCACATGAAATGTGGATTTTGTTACAAAGGATTTTTTTGTGTGTGTATAGATTTCTTTTTTGTGTGCTAAGTCTTGATTAGTATGTATTTGGGCCCAAAATTAAGGTGCATTTTCCTATTTTATTCTTGGATCCTACTTGTCTATTCAAGTCAAGGCCTTGTATCCAAATTTTGTTAATGTAAACGAAACTCCACTTTTCTATATCTCAAACATGCAATTTGCATTTCAATACAATGCACACATCCAATTCAAATTTCAATATGACACACATTTACTATAATAATCTCTATGCACAATAAAGGTAAATACAATTTTAATTCTAGTATATGGGGTAAATCGATTCCTACATTGAATGCAAGAAAATTGAGCAAGTAGGTTTAGAGAATTTGGGTAAAAGATGGTGATTCTAAAAAAATGCAATATACTAACCTACTAAATCACATCAAAGAGTTTTTTCATTACATTTATACCAAATGGATAGCTACACTTAAACAATTATAGACTTGCATCATTACTTGTACACCAAACAACAACCTAATCAACATATACATACCCAAATAAAAACTCATTATGCATACCTAAACAACATGTCAAACAATAAACTTAAACATACCCAAACAAAAAACCTACTACTATCCCAAAACCACCCATGTACTTATCACAAGGGAGAAATGGGTAAGATTAATAAATCAACACTATGGCTCTTATTTTTAGTCATGGTGTTCTTCATTGGCCTTGTTCAAGTTATTTCCAAGTCTACCATAGATGCTCTTAAGAATTTCTTAGAAAAAGTAGAAAGAAAGATACTACGAACATCATGAATCCCATGTTGGGGCCAAAGCAATCCCTACAATGAATGGAAGTTGTTTACAAGTAGGTTTCGGGCCCTTTGAAGAATTCTATAGGAGATGATTCTTTCAAGCTAGGAACCAAAAAAATGATTATGGCTATAAACTCTAGGAGTTGCCCAAATTTGGGAGAAAGAGATTTGTGTTGTAAACTTTAGAAACTGTGAATTTCCAATTGGTTGTGGAGGGAATTGAATGTGAGATATATATGAAAGAAGAGGAGTAAGGAAATGAGGATCTAAAAGAAGTATGGGCCACTAAAAAACATATGTCAAACAATGTAAAGTGTTATTGTATGGTTATCAATTCATAAGAGAATGGCATCCAATATCCACAACATTATAAATCCAATGGATACTCAAGCTCAATCCTTGTCTAAAAAAGTAAACATCACAATTATATACTTGAAACTTCACCTAAATAGTACATAGTAATACACATATACCCTTTTATGTTTTAGGATCAAAATTTCAAGATGGATAAGCATTTATCGTTTAAAATATTTCTATAAGGGAATTTCAAGTTGGGAAAAAAAATGTCTTTATAGAAAAATCCAAAATGTTATATTCAATAATGTTTTCAAGATAAGAACTAAAATAGTGCCCATGCTTCTGGACTCTACAAGTTTCCCATATTTGGTTGAAATAGCTTCATGTTATAAAAATTTAGCAACAATGAATTGTTGATGTTTTGTAGCTTCAGAAGGTATTCCCACAAGTGGCCTTGGGTGTCAGGCATGTAGGAATCCTCATTGGCACCACTGCACCTTTTTTTGGGTGAAAACCCCCCATTGTATTGGAGTTGGGAGCTTCATGGGCTTGTTGATGGGCTTTGTGGGCTTGTGTTAGGGATTCACACCCACATAGAGGAATAAAATGTTATAATTTAATGTTGAGTTACTTGATGGGATTTTACTCACCCTTTTGAGTTGTACAAAAGGCCATAAGGTGTGAGAGAGACATTCATTCTTGTGGAGAATCTTGGTGACCTTAGCCAGCATGGGAGAGAACTTTTGGTGACCTTATTCCATCTATGGAGAGGGGCCAATATGCCTTAATTCTAGTATTTTTCTCTCTTTTTAGGCATGTGCCATGAAGAGGAGGACCGAGTAAAGCTAGAGAAGGTATGTTGAGGAATATGGGAGGCTCGGTCAGCCTAGGAGAGGCTAGCCGTAGGCCTAGGGAGGCTCATCTAGTCTAGGAGAGGTTGGGAACAGGCTTAGGGAGGCTTGGCTAGGTACAAGAAGGGAATTCGTAGCAAGGAAGAAAGTTTCCACAACATTTTGGGAGCTCAACCAACCAAGGAAAGGAAGTTACAGGTATATTAGAGGCTCAAACTGCAAGAAGGAGCCTCAATTTTCTAGGAGAGGTGAGTAATAGGTATGTTGGGAAGAGATTTTGGGCTGCTATAACCATCCTAACAACCACAAGTATGTAATATTGTTACAATATTCTTAGGATATCATTGAGGGGTTGTTGCAGTAGCCTAACAGAAAACTTGAGGGAAGTTTGAGGGCATCTTTGAGGACTGCAAAAACAACAAGTTTCTAGGAAGTTTGGTGGGACACAAATGCAATCTTTGGGAATCGTTGTAAGGGCTTGTATAAAGGGACCAATTTTCAAAGGTAGTGGAGAGTTTGAGGGGGCAAGGGATGCCCTAAATCTCAGCCTCGATCCAGTAGACTTGGCTAAGGTTCTACAATGTTTTGTAAGTGTTTATTTTATGTAAGATTGGTCCATTGTCCCTGGTATGGGAGCCCATTGTTTTGGGTTTAAAAATAAGTGATTTTGGGATTGAAATTCTTGTGTAATGTGTATGATCTAATTGTTGTTGTATTTTCTTTAGTGCTAATTAGTTAGACATTTCATCTTGTTTATGTTCATAGTTCAGAATATGTTATTTTTGTGTGTACTACTAAGAACCTAGACCAAACCTGAGGTGTGTGTGCACTGAGTCTAAGTGCACTCCAAAATATAACACAATATCAGAGATGAGGCTTTGAGAAGAGAAGTTGGATCTGAGTTATTTGCATAGGTGACAACTCTAAGAGGGAGTTGTAGCAGTGTTGGGAAGCTAACTCTAAGAGGGAGGTACAATGACTATTGCATACAAAAGTAGTGTTGAGAAGACATGGAGCAGACCATTCAGACAAGGAGTTGTGGACTATTGTAGCTTGGTGGTGTGGCGGGATGGGAGTTTTAGTGGATTGGAGGAGAGATCGGTTCACAACAGTATGTTGTTTGGTGGGTTTCAAACTCCATGGATGGACTTCTAGTGACTTGTTGTAGTTAGTTGTGATGGGTGCAGCTCAGGTGCCTTGGCATGGACGAGATGGCTTTGTGTGTGTAGACGTTTGGTGAGATAGAGTCCTCATCAGGCCGAAGAGTTTCACATTTGACAGTGAATCAAGGTGTGACAATGTATGAGGTAGTTGACCCAGGAGGATGAGGACACTTGCAGATATGAGTCGTGGAGGTATAGAGTGGACTAGACTGAGTGTCCAACCACATATTGGGATTGTTTTAGAGATAGGACATAGGTTTAGTTGCATATTATGCGTAGAAATAGAGAGTTTTGTGAATTGGATGATGGACTTGGGAAGAATTTCATTAGATGGTCTTGACTTGGGTAAGTGGGATTCTTTCCATGGGAGGATTGCATGGTTCTTATACAGTGGGATCCACCGGCATATGACATGAACATAGGATTATGTTTGAGAGATTAACAAAGTTTGACTCAGGTATGTACATGGAGCTTGGTATGAGGACCAAGCATGTAGTACAGGGATTTGGAACAATGGTATTCTGGATGGAGTCAGGAGATGTGTTTAGAGTGACAAATGTGGTATGTGTGCCAGGAGTGTGCTCTTAGTCTCAGTGATTGAGGATAATGGATATGAAATTTTGTTTTGGGATGGACATGTGTTGTTCATTCCTAAGGGGCCTAACTCAGACACAATAATGGTCTTGAAGTTAAAGACAACAAAGTGTATAGGCGGGAAGAAGGGTCAGCCTATACGATCCATGACCAGTAGCAGCAGAGTGATAGTGGACAGGGATCGCGTACCTCTGGAGGTTGTGTATATTTAGAGGAAGTTAGCAGGCTTGGGGGGAGATTAAACCATTCATAGGGAATCTACCTTCAGGTCCATATGGGAGAGATGAGTCTTCCAAAACTATCAGGAAGGTGTCATGGGTTGAGATGGCTAGGCAGGATGCTCAGAAACGAGAGGCTTCTAGGGTCAAGAATTCTTCGAAGAAGGGACCAATCCATACAGTAGGATTTGCTTCAGTGACAGAGGGAGCATCCATTCAGGTGGATTGGAGAGCATATGTGGTAGTGGATTCAGTGGGAGAGATAGAGATACTTCCATATGATGGAGGATGGAATACCTCCCTTGTTAAGAGGGAGTGTTGATGTTTTGTAGCTTTAGAAGGTATTCCCACAAGTGGACTCGGGTGTTAGGCATGTAGGAATCCTCGTTGGAACCTCACTGCACTTTAGTTTGGGTGAAAACCCCCTTGTATTGGAGATGGGGGATTCATGTGCTTTTTGATGGGATTTATAGGCTTATGTTGGGGCTTCACACCCACATGGAGGAATAAAATATTATAATTTAATGTTAAGTTAATTGATGGAATTTTACTCACCATTTTGAGTTGTATAATAGGACATAAGGTGTTAGAGATACATTCATTCTTGTGGAGAATATCAGTGACCTCAAATAGTATGGGAGAGATTTTGTGGTGACCTCATTCCAGCCATGGAGAAGGGCCAATAGGCCTCAGTTCTATTGTTTTGTTCTTTTTTTAGGTAGGTACCATGAAGAGGAGGTCCTAGTAAGGATGGAGAAGGTATGTTGAGGATTGTGGGAGGCTTGAACAGCCTAGACAAGGTCAGTCACAGGCCTGGGGAGGCTTGGACATCCTAGGAGAGATTAGTCACAATCCTAGGGAAGCTTGGCCAAGTATAATAAGGGAATTTGTACCAAGGAAGAAGGTTGTCACGTTATTCTTGGAGCTCGTCCAGCCAAGGAAAGACAGCTACACCTATGTTAGAGGATCGATCTACAAGAAGGAGCCTCATTTTGCTAGGAGAGGTGAGTAACACATCTATTGGGAAGAGATTTTGGGTTACTGCAGCCACTCTAACAGTCACAGTTATGTAAGAATATTACAATAGTCTCAAGGAAGTATTGAGGGGTTGTTGCAATAGCCTAACAATAGACTTGAGGGCATCTTTGAGGACTAGAACAGAAGCAAGTTTTTGGGAAGATCGGTGGGCCATAGCAATAGTCTTGGGGAAGCCTTGTAAGGGCCCGTATAAAGGGGCCAAGTTGCAAAGGTAATGGAGAGTTTTAGGGAGCAAGGGATTCCCTAACTCTCAACTGCAGTCCAACACACTTGGGCAAGGTTTTGCAATGTTTTGTAAGTGTTTCTTTTATTTAATATTGGGCCATTGTCCTTGGTATGGGAGCCCATTGTTCTGGGTTTAAGAACAAGTGATTTTGGGCTTTAAATTCATGTGTAATGTGTATGATATAATTTCTATTGTATTTTCCATTGTGCTAAGTAGTTAGACATCTCAGTTTGTTTATGTTCATAGTTCATAATGTGTGATTTATGTGTGTATTTTTTAGAACCTAGACCATTCATGAGGTGTGTGTGTGTGCATTGATTCTAAGTGCACTCCAAAATATAACAGTAATTGGCTATGGGGGGAGTTAAATGGGATATATATATGTGTGTGTATGTGTGTGTGGGTGTGTGTGTGAAAGAATAGGAGCAAGGAAATGAGTCTTTGAAATCAATATGGGATACTAAATAATCGATGTCAAAGTGTTGATTTTCCTTCATTATGGAAAATGTTGGGTCTAGTAGCTCATGTCCAAATTGAAATAAACTTGGAGCAGTTCTTTACTAGAACTATTTGAATTCTTCTTTAATATAATACAAACCCATAACACTAATGGTATATGTTAGTCCCTAAAGTTGCACTTGAATGCTAAAGGGCAAGCTAGGGCATCATCAAGTTATTGCAATGGTTTATATCAAATAAATATTGTTTGGTTTTTGTAATAGGTTGTATGAGTAATCCAGGCAAGTGGAATAAAGAGATATTGATTTTGATCAAGACAAAAAGCAACATCTTTCCATGATACGAAGGAATTCACACTAAGCTCAAATCAAATTTGGATAAAAGATGAAGAAGTATAAAAGAGAAATACATAAGTAATTTACTTATGTACTACATATTATCAAGCTCTAGGATGGTAGTTAAAAACTCAACACAAAACAATTTAAACGCAATTGACATGAAACAGGTTAGTACCCAGCAGAAAGCTACTGAAAATCTTAGCTATTTCAAGGAGACAAAGCTTCGCTTAAAGTCTCATAATTACATTCAAATAGAAGAAAGAAAACAGATATTACTGAAAATCTTAGCTATTTCAAGGAGACAAAGCTTCGCTTAAAGTCTCATAATTACATTCAAATAGAAGAAAGAAAACAGATATGTACAGGAAGATAGACTTGTGCACAGTGCATCTAGATCTTTGAAGCATAAAAATTTGAATACATGACGTCCATTGAAGAATAAAATGTCCTCTCTGTCCCAAGGGCCTCAGAACCCTTTCCCCCCTTCCTTATGAGTTTTTTTTACATGCAAATATATAGAACTCATCCCTAATAGTTGTTGCTAACTTCTATGAATAGAATGTTAAACTCGAGGAACAATTCTAAATGATATTATAGTACATCTGGAATCATTCCCAATATACTTCGAGTTATATGTCTATGATTAAAATCAAATCTGATAACTAATTTTTAGCCAAATCTCCATTTGCTGGAAAGAAAATAAACAAAAATAAAGTGATTGCAATAAAACTAGGACAGCAAATATCGAGTCCTTCAAATCTGGAATTGCATTGTCATTTGTGCTACTGAAATCCTCCTGAAATCTTCTTTTGGAAGTTGCCACCAAAACCCCGACTCCTTATCATCTCCTTGAAAACTGAATTTGGTTATTTGGATGCTTAAAATCAGGGATATAGTTTCCATCAATCTCCTTGAAAAATTCAAATGCTAATTGTACTCTAAAAAGGCTCGAATTTGGTTGTCACTTGTCTTGAATGAATTCAATTTGCCATTTAACGAGGATCAAGCTGTCGGCTACTCCATGATCTTATCCATCAAATATTTGAATGTTGCCTGAAATATTGGATCTGTGCCTAGAATACTAAGATTATATACCATCTTCAATGTTTATCACAAATAGACTATTTCCATATGGATGTCAAGTCATGTATGTTGGAAGTACTATCTTGGGTCTTCCATATGGATATATCCTCGATCTAGAATGCATGATTGCACTCTTTTCGATCACCTTGGTGAATATCAGTTTGCCTCAAATATTTACACAAGAAGTGTGCATCATTATCATGCTTGACTAAAGAAGGAGTCCTTGAAGACAATAAGGGGACCATCATCGTGTAGTGCATGATCTCTCCCTCGTGGCACCCGCAGGCATATGTTAACTTAACACATGTTACTGTCAACTATTTGTGTAGTTCTCGGGCTGTGAACTCTCGATGCTTGTGGTCCTTGTTTCATGACTTGAAATCGGGCCAGTCATTGGGCCCACAATTTATTGCAAAACAAAACAACATCCAAGCTTTATACTCTATTTTTTGTATGAGTAATACTACTCTTGATGCTTTAACTTGATATATAATAAGCTATTTCATTGTGGTTGTTGTCTTGTGGCCTGAACTTTGAATCTTCAAACCATACAAATGCTAACTCATGTTGTGTGTAGATGACAGGTGCTCGATAGCTGAAATATTTGGAGATTGGCTCTCAACCCATAATTTTTGTTAGAATAAACATTAAGGCTGTAAGGAAACCCAAGAGCATAAAACTGGCCTTTTAGGTGCCAACACGAGCATCACCACAATATATCAAAAACTCTACCAAACATGTTCTCAGGGAGCTACAGAAACAATGTGTCAATCTCCACGCCAAACTCATTTTTACAAGAAGAGTCTCGTGTCAGTCTCATAAACAAATCCTTGTTCCTCAACTCAGTATGTGCAACCACGGGATCCTTGTTGCAATTGATAAGAGACACTTGGAAACTTGGCAATTTTGGATTGAATTCAGTGAGAAATATTATGTATGATGAGGAGAATTGAAAACAACTATTATTTATTTGCATTGATTGTTCCAGTATTCGTCGAAATCTCCTTAATGGAGAAAGATATGGGGGAAATAAATCCATGCTCGCTTCCTGGGTGGCCACAAATAGTGATATTTTCTTAATATCAGCGTTAAACAACATTTGACTTAGATAGGAATTTGTATCTCTGAGGAGTAGAATGAAGGAATCATAGCATTGTCAAGGTGTATGGAACAAGGACTTCCACCCTTCGTGTACCTCCCCTCCAATGAGGTGAGTTAAAAGCTCGGCACTACTTCTAGCCTACGCAATAAACCTTTTAAGATATAGATTGTCCAAAGTAAGTGAGGTCCAACTTTCAAATTCCCAATCATATGGGATAGCTATGTACATTGTTGGTCCTGCATTATTTGCACCAGATTATCCTATAGAGAGTTTTGTTTTCCATTAAAATGGGCCATCATTTGACCTACGTCCTTCATTGTTAAGTCTCCTTCCATGTTGGTGTTTGTGGGAACGATATTTTTTGGGGCTACAAGAATGACCTCATTCTTGCAACAATGAGAAAATTGAATATTTAGTATCTGAATACTAACACTGGCTCCTTTTAGGGATGGCATGCTCCCTTCGAGCTGCCAAGAACAAGCATACCATTGTGCCTTTCCGTCATGTCCATCTGTGCAACCTGACCCTGCAAATCTTCTACTCTGCAAACATCCACAATTTTTTGTTTTGTGCCTAATCCATTGGGCTAGTGGAGTCATTCATACCGCTGCTAAAACTCTGCAACTTATTCAAAATCTGAACACACGCTACTGAAATGACAACATACTACAACAAACCAACAAACTAAAAATAATCTACATGCTCATATGGGGAGCTTATTTTACCCTACCCTACTCTTAATCAGTGTAATTGCTCAATTATGTAATTATGCATTTCCAGAAGAAAAATTCAAGTAACTAATTAACAAGCTAAACTCTTTGTATGTGCTTTATCAAAATGAAGACTAGAACAAGAATCAACACTTGATCGTAAATTTGATTTTCAGATTTATAACGAAACAAGGATTGGCGCTTTGAATTTATTCATTCCTTCATATAGATGGCCATTGGATCACAGAAAACAAAATAAGTGAAACAATGATCATAAAAGGTTACATCTTCCTGCTTCTTGAATTGAATGGAATGCTTATAAGAACCCTTTAATTACTCTTCTTTGTAAGTGATACCATTTTTTTGTTTATGACGTACTGCAAAAGGACAAGAAAATCTGAAATATTCAACCATGTTAAACCCATCATGCTCAATGTCTTCTACAAACCTGGGATAGTTGATTTCTACATAATGTTGTTCCTTAATGGATGAAGAAAAAATCTTTATAGTATGCTCTTGAAATTCCTTTATATCCTCATCGAAATTTGATCTGTAACTACCATACATCAATTGGTTGCTACTTAAGTCATCAAAATTTGATGTGGGGATCTTCTCTTCTCCACCTAATTACTCATCAAAGGTAGGCTGATCTGAAAGGTTTCATGAGATATGAAATTCACAGACCTTTGCTTCACGACCATAATGAAAGAATGAGTGCATATGTGTTCCTTGATCATCTTTGTAATTTTGACCATAAGATACATTTGAAACAAGACCAAATGCATCTACAGCTACTGGTCTTCCTCATCAACAATAAGGTCTTCAACAATAGTTTTTTCATCTAACAATCGATCCTCAATCAGATAATTAGCAGTAGATTGTTCATGAGGATAAACATTCAGATGATCAACAGAATCATTATGAGAACATTTAAAACTGTATTCAAAAATTATAGGGTGCAACATTTCATCAAGTACATCATGTTTCATCTCTATTGTTTGTTGAATATAGGATTCAAATTGTTCACAACAATTCTCAAGAAATGTATCAAAAGAATAATGCATTTTACAATGCTTGATGAATACTGCTTGGAATTCCTTCAAGGAAGATATGCTCAATGAAGGAAAGGATCAATACCACTATCATGCATCGCCCTCTAATGAATACATAAACATCTTCATATGAACATCATCGTGATGTAGATCTAGTTGATCTATGCATTCATGAAACTTGACAAGGTGATCTGAAGGATTATCCTCCTTGCTTTCTTTGAAATGTGGAAGGCAGTCTCCCCAAATATAAATGGTAGGAACAACATTAGGAAAACCGGAAATCTCAATAAAATTCAAAGGAGAAAACCTCACAGCCACAATGGATTTCATTTGATCATTTGATGCCATTTTGGATCTTCCCCAGTGAAGTCGTTTATGGATCATTGAACAGTGGAGTCACCATGGTGAAAAATATGCAGTCAATTATGTGCCCTCTTCATGTTCACCATCAAGAAGTGGATCTAATTATTGTCGTTCTCCTAGGGAAAATATATTCATTCCTTCGTCCCCAGCAACAGTGCCAAAATATGTTAGTCCCTAAAGTTGCACTTGACTGCTAAAGGGAAAGCTAGGGCATCATCAAGTTATTGCAATGGTTTATATGAAATAAAGATTGTTTGTTTTTTGTAATAGGTTGTTTGAGTAATCCAGGAAGGTGGAATAAAGAGATATTGATTTTGATCAAGACAAAAGGCAACAGCTTTCCATGATCTGAAGGCATTCACACTAAGCTCAAATCAATTTTGGATCAAATATGTAGTAGTATTAAAGAGAAATACATAAGTAATTTACTTATGTACTGCAGATTATCGAGCTCTAGGATGGTAGCTAAAAACTCAACACAAAACAATTTAAGTGCAATTGACATGAAACGGGTGATTACCCAGCAAAAAGATATTGAAAATCTTAGCTATTTCAAGGAGACAAAGCTTTGCTAACAGTCTCATAATTACATTTAAATAGAAGAAAGAAAACAGAGATGTACAGGCAGATAGACTTGTGCACAGTTTGTCTCGATATCTAAAGCATAAAAAGTTGAATACATGAGGTCCATTGAAGAATACAGTGTCCTCTCTGCCCCACAGGCCTCAGAACCCTTTCCCCCCTCCCTTATGAGTTTTTTTTACATACAAATATATAGAACTCATCCCTAATAGTTGTTGCTAACTTCTATGAACAGAATTCTAAACTCAAGGAACAATTCTAAATGATATTATAGTACATCTGGAATCATTCCCTATATACCTCGAGTTATAGGTCTATGATTAAAATAAAATCTGATAACTGATTTTTAACCTAATCTTTCTTTGTTGGAAAGAAAATAAACAAAAATAAAGTGATTGCAATAAAACTAGGACAGAAGATATACAGTCCTTCAAATTTGGAATTGCATTGTCATTTGTGCTACTGAAATCTTCTTCTGGAAGCTGCCACCAAAACCCTGACTCCTGATCATCTCCTTGAAAACTGAATTTGGTTATTTGGATGCTTAAAATCAGGGATATAGTTTCCATCTATCTCCTTGAAAAATTCAAATGCTAATTGTACTCCGAAAAGGCTGGAATTTGATTATCACTTGTCTTGGATGAATTCGAGATTCCATTTGATGAGGATCAAGCTGCCAGCTACTCCATGATATTATCCATCGAATATTTGAATGCTTCCTGAAATATTGGATTTGTGCCTAGAAGATTGAGATTCTCTACCATCTGCAATGTTTATCACAAATAGACTATTTCCAAATGGATGCCAGGTCATGTCTGCTGGAAGTACTATCTTGGTTTGGGTCTTCCATATGGATATATCCTCGATCCAGCATGCATGACTGCACTCTTGTCAATCACCTTGGTGAATATCTGTTTGCCTCAAATATTTACACAAGAAGTGTGCATCATTCTCATGCTTGACTAAAGAAGGAGTCCTTGAAGAAAATAAGGGGACCATCATCGTTTTTACTCATCCTATGTAGACGAAACTCTTTGGGGTAGAGGTAAATGTGATAAGTTGACTAATTCGAGGCTTTTCATACCAGAAAAACACCTGAGACCAGTAGTTCATAAAGAGGTGGTGAATTCGTTGTCAATACATACAAATAGGAGCTAGAGTACACCCCTTTTTGCAGAAAATAACTTCACTGGCGCTCAGGCTACTAGAAATCTTGATACTTACTTTGTAAGGGTGTTGACTTGCTTTGTAAGGACGCAGATGTTCAAATTTCTTCCTCTTAGCCACGGATTTGTATGACAACTCCTTAGGGTATTTGGCATTTGAATTGGCAATGGAACTTCATCCTTCATAATCTCTTGATCAGGGTATTAACATTTCAATTCAACATCTAAAGAGAACACTCGACATACTAGCAGCTTGGTGGCATAATAACTTTGAAAATTGGGGTCAGGCTCTCCTATGTACATTGGTTTGATATCTGGAGGAATGACGGATGTTATAGTTATCTTAGATTTTGGGCTTTATATGTCATCCCAGTATAAGAAACAGGTTCACCATGTTGTATTGTCAACATTTTCCATTTTCCATTCAAAGTACACATCGCTCAAACCCGGATACTGAGATACAAAAAATTCCGCGAGCTTATCCTATCAGGCTTGCTCCAACTACTTGAATTAACATCGCCACAAATAATGGTTGGCATGACAATGTGCGCTGCCAGATATTCCTTGAAACATGTGTTCGAGACATACATATCTAAAAGAGCTGCTCATCACTAATTCTATCGATGGCTTTATATTGGCTTAACAATTGTTTTATATTTGTGTTTCGGGATTTTATCCCACATGGACAGACACACCTTTACTTTTGTTGTTTATATTGACAAGCGTCAACATATTATACCAGCGTGTCCTGTATGACTTCTACCTCATGGCACCTGCAGGCATATGTTAACTTAACACATGTTATTGTCGACTATTTGTGTAGTTCTCAGGCGGTGAACTCTCGATGCTTGTGGTCAATGTTTCATGACTTGAACTCGGGCTAGTCATTGGGCCCACAATTTTTTGCAAAACAAAACAACACGTGCTCGGTAGCTGAAAGATTTGGAGATTGGCCCTCGGCCCATATTTTTTTAAGAATAAACATTAAGCCTGTAAGGAAACCCAAGAGAATAAAACTGACCTTTTAGGTTCCAACACGTGAATTGCCACAATATATCAAAAATTCTACCAAACATGTTCTCCGGGAGCTACAGAAACAATGTGTCAATCTCCATGCCAAACTCATTTTTACAAGAAGAGTCTAGTGTCAGTCTCATAAACAAATCCTTGTTCCTCAACTCTGTATATGCAACCATGATATCCTTGTTGCAATTGATAAGCGACACTTGGAAACTTGGCAATTTTGGATTGAATTCAGTGAGAAATATCCTGTATGATGAGGAGAATTGAAAACGATTATTATTTATTTGCACTGATCGTTCCAATATTCATCGAAATCTCCTTAACGGAAAAATATATGGATGAAATAAATACATGCCCGCTTCTTGGGTGTCCACAAGCAGTGATCTTTTGCTTAATATCAACATTAAACCATATTTGACTTAGATAGGCCAATTTATCTTTGAGAAGTAGAATGAAGGCATCATAGCACTGTCAAGGTGTATGGAATGAGGACTTCCACCCTTCGTGTACCTCCCCTCCAATGAGGCGAGTTAAAATCTCAGCACTACTTCTATCATATGCCATAAACCTTTTAAGACATAGATTTTCCGGAGTAAGTGAGGTCCAACTTTCAGATTCCCAATCATATGGGATAACTATGTACATTGTTGGTCATGCATTATTTGCACCAAATTCTCCCAGAGAGACTTTTGTTTGGCAATAAATTGGGCCATCATTTGACCTTCGTCTTTCATTGTTAAGTCTCCTTGCGCGTTGGTGTTTGTAGGAACAATATTTTTCGGTGCTACAAGAATGACCTCATTCTTGCAACAAGGAGAAAATTGAATATTTAGTATTTAGATACTAACATTGGATCCTTCTAGGGATGGCATGATCCCTACGAACTTCCAAAAACAAGCAGACCACTTTGTCTTTCCGTCATGTCCATCTATGTAACCTGACCCTACAAATCTTCTACTCTGCAAACATCCACAATTTTTTGTGTTGTGCCTAATCCATTGGGCTAGTGGAGTCATTCATACCACTCCTAAAACTCTGAAACTTTTTCAAACTCTGAACACAGATTACTAAAATGACAACATACTACAACAAACCAACAAACTGAAAATAATCTACATGCTCATATGGCGAGCTTATTTTACTCTACCCTACTCTTAATCAACACAGCTGCTCAATTATGTAATTACGAATTTCCAGAAGAAAAGTTCAAGTAACTGATTAACAAGCCAAACTCTTTGTATGTGCTTCATCTAAATGAAGACTAGAACAAGAATCAGCACTTGATCGTAAATTTGATTTTCAGATTTATAACGAAACAAGGACTGGTGCTTTGAATTTATGCATTCCTCCATATAAATGGCCACCAGATCACAGAAAATAAAGGAAGTGAAACAATGATCATATAACGTTACCTCTGCATGATTCTTGAATTGAATGGGCTTCTCATGAGAACCCTTTAATTCTTCTACTCTGTAAGTGATACCAATTTTTTGTTTATGAGGTATTGCAAAAGGACAAGAACATCTGAAATCTTCAACCATATTAAACCCATCATGCTCAATGTCTTATACAAACCCGGGATAGTTGATTTCTACATAATGTTTTTCCTTAATGGATGAAGAAAAAAGATTTATAGTATGCTCTTGAAATTCCTTTATATCCTCATTGAAATCTGATCTGTAACTATCATACACCGGTTGGTTGCTACTTAAATCATCAAAATTTGATGTGGGGATCTTCTCTTCTCCATCTGAATACTCATCAAAGGTAGTTTGATCTGAAAGGTTTCCTGAGATCTGAAATCCACATACCTTTTCTTCACGACCATAATGAAATAATGAGTGCATATGTGCTACTTGATCATGTTTGTAATTTTGACTATAAGATACATTTGAAACAAGACCAAATGCATCTACAACTACTAGTAGTTCTTCCTCATCAACAATAAGGTCTTCAAAAATAGTTTTTTCAGTTAATGGTTGATCCTTAATCAGATAATTAGTAGTAGATTGTTCATGAGGATAAACCTTCAGATGATCATCAGAATCATTATGAGATCATTTAAAATTGTCTTCACAAATTACAGGGTGTAACCTTTCATCATGTACATCGTGTGTCATCTCTATTGTTTGTTGAATATAGGATTCAAATTGTTCACAACAATTCTCATGAAATGTATCAAAAGAATAATGCATTTTACAATGCTTGATGAATAATGCTTGGAATTCCTTCAAGGAATATATGCTCAATGAAGGAAATGATCAATACCACTATCATGCATTGCCCTCTAATGAATACATAAACATCTTCATACGAACATCCTCGTGATGTAGATCTAGTTGATCTATGCATTCATGAAACTTGACGAGGTGATATGAAGGATTATCCTCCTTGATTTCTTTGAAATGTGGAAGGTAGTCTCCCGAAATATCCATAGTAGGAACAACATTAGGAAAATCAGCAATATCAATAAAATTCAAAGGAGAAAACCTTGCAACCACAATGGTTTTCATTCGATCATTTGATTCCATTTTGTATCTTCCCCAGTGGAGTCGTTTATGGATCTTTGAACAATGGAGTCGCCATGGTGAAAAATATGCAGTCAATTATGTGCCCTCTTCTTGTTCACCATCAAGAAGCGGATCTTATCGTTGTCGTCCTCTGAGGGAAAATATTTGTGTTCCTTTGTCCCCGGCAATAGCGCCAAAATATGTTAGTCCCTAAAGTTGCACTTGACTTCTAAAGGGAAAGCTATAGCATCATCAAGTTATTGCAATGGTTTATATGAAATAAATATTGTTTGGTTTTTGTAATAAGTTGTTTGAGTAATCTAGGCAGGTGGAATAAAGAGACATTGATTTTATCAAGACAAAACCCAATAGCTTTCCATGATCTAAAGGCATTCACACTAAGCTCAAATCAAATTTGGATCAAATATGAAGAAGTATAAAAGAGAAATACATAAGTAATTTACTTATGTACTGTAGATTATCGAGCTCTAGGATGGTAGCTAAAAACTCAACACAAAACAATTTAAGTGAAATTGACATGAAACAGGTGATTAAACAGCAGAAAGCTACTGAAAATATTAGTTATTTCAAGGAGACAAAGCTTTGCTAACAGTCTCATAATTACAGTCAAATAGAAGAAAGAAAACATAAATGTACAGGTAGATAGATTTGTGCACGGTGTGTCTCGATCTCTGAAGCATAAAAGTTTAATACATGAGGTCCATTGAAGAATACAGTGTCCTCTCTACCCCACGGGCCATAGAACCCATTCCCCCCTCCCTTATGAGTTTTTTTTACATGCAAATATATAGAACTCATCCCTAATAGTTGTTGCTAACTTCTATGAACAGAATGTTAAACTCGAGGAACAATTCTAACTGATATTATAGTACATCTGGAATCATTCCCAATATACCTCGAGTTACAGGTCTATGATCAAAATCAAAACTCTTAACTGATTTTGAGCCTAATCTTTCTTTGCTAGAAAGAAAATAAAAAAAAATAAAGTGATTGCAATAAAACTAGGACATCAGATATTGATTCCTTCAAATATGGAATTGCATTGTCATTTGTGCTACCAAAATCCTCCCAAAATCTTCTTCTGGAAGCTGCCACCAAAACCCTGATTCCTGTTCATCTCCTTGAAAACTAAATTTGGTTATTTGGATGCTTAAAATCAGTGATATAGTTGCCATCTATCTCCTTGAAAAATTCAAATGCTAATTGTACTCCGAAAAGGCTGGAATTTGATTGTCCCTTGTCTTGGATGAATTCGAGTTTCCATTTAATGAGGATCAAGTTGCTAGCTACTCCATGATCGTATCCATCAAATATTTGAATGTTGCCTGAAATATTGGATTTGTGCCTAGAATACTGAGATTCTCTACCATCTTCAATGTTTATCACAAATAGACTATTTCCATATGGATGTCAGGTCATGTTTGTTGGAAGTACTATCTTGGGTTTTCCATATGGATATCTCCTCGATCCAACATGCATGACTGCACTCTTATCGATCACCTTGGTGAATATCATTTTGCCTCAAATATTTACACAAGAAGTGTGCATCATTCTCATGCTTGACCAAAGAAGGAGTCCTTGAGGACAATAAGGGGACCATCATCGTTTTTACTCATCCTATGTAGATGAAACTCTTTGAGGCAGAGGTATATGTGATAAGTTGACTAATTTGAGGCTTGTCATACCAGACAAACACCAACTTCATAAACACCTAAGACCAGTAGTTCATAAAGAGGTGGTGAATTCGCTTCCAATACATACAAATAGGAGCTAGAGTACACCCCTTTCTGCAGAAAAGAAATTCCCTGGCGCTCAGGCTGCTAGAAATCTTGATACTTACTTTGTAAGGGCGTTGACTTGCTTTGTAAGGTTGCAGATGTTCAAATTTCTTCCTCTTAGCCACGGATCTTTATGACAACTCCTTAGGTTATTTGGCATTTGAATTGGCAGTGGAAACTCATCTTTCATAATCTCTTGAGAAGGGTATTAACATTTCAATTCGACATATAAAGAGAATACTCGACATGCTAGCAGCTTGGTGGCATAATAAATTTGAAAATGAGGCTCGTGCTCTCCTGTTGACATTGGTTTGATATCTAGAGGAACGACAGATGCTATAGTTATCTTAGCTTTTGGGATTTATATGCCATCCCAGTATAAGAAACAGGTTCACCATGTTGCACTTTCAACATTTTCCATTTGCCATTCAAAGTACATATCACTCGAACCTGGATACTGAGATAAAAAAAAATCCCATGAGCTGATCCTATCAGGCTTGCTCCAACTACTTGAATTAACATTGCCACAAAGAATGGTTGGCATGACAATGTGTGCTACTAGATATTCCTTGAAACCTGTGTTCGAGACATTCATATCTAAAAGAGCTCCTCATCACTAATTCTATCGATGGCTTTATATTGGATTAATAGTTGTTTTATTTTTGTGTTTCAGGATTTTATCCCACATGGACAGACACGCCTTTACTTTTGTTGTTTATATTAACCAACATCAACTTACAACCCCAGCTTGTAGTGCATGAGCTCTCCCTCATGGCACCTGCAGGAACATGTTAACTTAACACATGTTACTGTCGATTATTTGTGTAGTTATCAGGCTATGAACTCTCGATGTTTCATGACTAGAACTCGGGCCGGTCATTGGGCCCACAATTTCTTGCAAAACAAAACAACATCCAATATTTATACTCTGTTTTTTGTATGAGTAATACTCCTCTTGATGCTTTAACCTGATGTATAATAAGATATTTCCTTGTGGTTGTTGTCTCATGGCCTGAACTTTGAATCTTCAAACCATACAAATGCGAACTCATGTTGTGTGTTGATGATAGATGCTCGACAGCGAAAAGATTTGGAGATTGGACCTTAGCCCAAAATTTTTGTTAGAATAAGCATTAATCCTGTAAGGAAACCCCGAGAGAATAAAACTAACCTTTTAGGTGCCAACACGAGCATCCCCACAATATATCAAAAACTCTACCATGTTCTTCGGGAGCTACAGAAACAATGTGCTAATCCACGCCAAACTCGTCTTTACAAGAAGAGTCTAGTGTCGGTCTCATAAACAAATCTATGTTCCTCAACTTTGTATATGCAACCACGAGATCCTTGTTGCAATTGATAAGAGACACTTGGAAACTTGGCAATTTTGGATTGAATTCAATGAGAAATATCTTGTATGATGAGGAGAATTGAAAGCAACTATTATTTATTTGCACTGATGGTTCTCGTATTCATCGAAATCTCCTTAATGGAGAAAGATATGGGGGAAAGAAATTCATGCTCGCGTCCTGGGTGGCCACAAGCAGTGATCTTTGCATAATGTCAACATTAAACAACATTTGAATTGGATAGGCCAATTCATCTCTATGAAGTAGAATGAAGGAATCATAGCATTGTCAAGGTGTACGGAACAAGGACTTCCACCCATCATGTACCTCCCCTCCAATGAGGCGAGTTAAAAGCTCAGCACTACTTCTAGCATATGCAATCAACCTTTTAAGACATAGATTGTATGGAGCAAGTGTGTTACACATTATTTTGGTCACGTTAGTGATCTTTTTACAGCATGTGTTCAGGTTCTCAAAAGAATCTTTCTTCATGAGAAAAGTGATTGGCTTTTTCTTCGACAAAACCCTATTGAAGAAGATAGCCACAGGTTGCACTATACGCGGGGTGCGGCGATGCCTGATCGCTGCATTCTATCCTGAAACTGGTTTGCGACGTTTCTGCAGGCTATCCTATAGCCAGGTTGCGGCGATGCTGAAAGACTAAGAAAAGGTCAAGGTTCACGAAAGTTCTAGAAGGGAATCTTCTAGAATATGAGGTGGCATTTGTATGGTTGGGATCCTACTCGCTTATCTGATTTGGTGGGATCATCCTAATCTCTTTAGCCATCTCTCTTTCTCCTATATAAGCATACATTTCTCATGGAAAAGGTTAAGCAAGGAATTAAGATTAATGAAGGAATAGGCTAAGAATTGTGTGAGGAATTCTACTTCAATTGATGCTTAAGGGCTTCATTTCAGTCCATCAAGTTATTGTGGATCTTCTTCATGCAATTTTGGAGCAAGTGTGTGTGTTGGAGCAAAGGGACATTGAAAAAGAACCTTACAACATCAAGGTTGTTTGGTTGTATCTTCCACTTTTACTTAATATAATACAGTGGCATGTTTATTTCCCATAAAATCATTCTCATTTTATTGCATGACTCTTTGATCACATGCATAAGTTTTCATTGAATATACTATTATTGATTTCACTTTGGTTGGTTTGTGTTTTATTGCAGGTCCAATATCACAAGAGCATCGGAGTGGAACAAGGACAACAAAGATACAAGGAAGCGATATTCAAAGGTATGTCACTCATCTCTTGTTTGATAGTAAATTCAATGATTAGAGCTTAGGGAAAGTGTCATGTCCTGTCTTGTTTTGTTCTAGATATAGGTGGATCTAGGGAGATCATTTCATGTCCACATTTATCGATTAATCCAATAACAAAGTGAGGTCCAACTTTCAGATTCCCAATCATATGGGATAGCTATGTACATTGTTGGTCCTGCATTATTTTCACTAGATTCTCCTAGAGAGACTTTTGTTTGGAAATAAACGGGGCCATCATTTGACCTTCGTCCTTCATTGTTAAGTCTCCTTGCGCATTGGTGTTTGTAGGAACAATATTTTTCGGTGCTACAAGAATGACTTCATTCTTGCAACAAGGAGAAAATTGAATATTTAGTATATGGATACTAATAGTATCCAAACCCCTAACACTAACAAAAGTAAAACATAATCCAAATCCATAACACTAATAAAAGAAAAACCCTTAATAGAATCCAAATCCATAATACTAATAGAATCCAAACCCCTAACACTAATATAAGTCATAACAATAGTATAAGTCAAACCATAACATCAATAAAATCAATAACACAAACATAAGCCACACCCATGACACTAACAAAAGGCAAACATGTGACAATAATATAAGCCATGACACTAAAAAAATCCAAACCAAGTTTACTTTTAATAGAGGCATGCAAGAATATTTTAAAACTAGTATGTCAAAAAACACAAGTAGGATCATCGACACAGTAGGAATAAATTCCTACGAGTTAAAAATGCTTATGTCTCTCTCATGCAAGGTATTTCTCTTTTATTTTATTCTAGTTTTGTTCTCCATGAATAGCTCCTCCTCTATTTATGTGCAAACACCATGAAGGTGTATTAGCCATTGAAGTTGTGAAGTCAAATAATCCATTAAATAAATGAAGGAAAAGAAACCATACCAAATAGATTGAATTAACTCATTCCATCATGTTTTTGACCTTCCACTAGAACATAAGCCA
>ML781223.1:791903-829203 GCA_009831015.1 Picea engelmannii | reverse complement strand
TCAAGACCTAAGAAGTAATGCATTAGGCCAAGGTCTTTCATTTCAAATTCAGCGGCAAGTCTCTGTTTACATTCAGTGATGAGCTTTTCTTCTCCAGTTAAGAATAAGTCATCCACATATAGTAATAGTATTACTGGTTCATTCTCCATGATCTTGAAGTAGAGATTTGAATCTGCTTTACTCTTGGTAAAACCCAAGCTTGTCAAGAAACTATCTATACGGCCATACCAAGCTCTGGGAGCTTGCTTCAATCTGTATAAGTCTTTCTTCAATCGACAGACATGAGACTTCCTATGTTCAACCTCAAATCCTTGGGGTTGCTCTATATACACTTCATATTCAATGATACCATTCAGAAAATTTGTCTTCACATCCATCTGGTGCAGCTTCCATTTCATCTTGGCAGTAAGAGATATAATGGTTCTGATTGAAATGTATCTGGCCACAGGAGCGAATGTCTCTTCATAGTCGATTCCTTCCTTTTGGGAAAAGCCACGAGTGACAAATCTTGCTTTATATTTCTCAATACTTCCATCAGCAGCATGTTTTTATCTTGAAGATCCATTTTGATGATACCACATCCTTACCTTTTGGTCTGGGAACAATTTCCCATACATCATTCTTTATTATGGATTGGTATTCCTCTGTCATGGCATCTGCCCATTCCTTCTTCTGGATGGCCTCTTCAAAGCATGTGGGTTCTTCATCAAGTAGATTGCACATTAAAGCCGTGTAACTGGAGAATGGCTTTGGTCTCTTCACCTGTCTTATGGTTCCTTCTGGAACACCATACTTCTCTCCATCTTGAATAAGCTCTCTTGCCCAAGCAGGATTTCTTTTATGGGAGAAGGTCATTTGAGGAGGTTCTTGAACTTTTGTCATATCATGATCTTCAGGAGTCTCCTCATCAGGGGAAGTTATGACTTCCCTTACAAGTTCTGCATCTCTGGGAACTTCCCTCATGGATTCTGTCGTCCTGGGATTTACAGGTTCCTCTTCATATACCTTTTCAAGCTAGCATCTTCTTGATTTCTTAAGTGCATCTTCTTCATCAAAGGTCACGTCCCTGTTGATCTCAATATGGCGGTGACCAGGTATGTAGATTCTGAAGGCCTTGGATACCTCACATTATCCCACAAATATTCCCTTCTTTCCGGAGGGTTCCAGCTTGTTTCTTTTCTCTTACGGTATATGGATAAACACTGGACAGCCAAATATTTTGATATGGCTTACCTCTGGCTTATTTCCGGTGAACATCTCTTCTGGGGTCTTGAACCCAAGTGCACTATGGGATAATCTATTATGCACATAAACAGTTGTCGTTGTTGCTTCTGCCCATAAGCACATAGGAAGATATTGATCGTGAATCATGGTCTTCACAACTTCCATAATCGTTCTGTTCTTCCTTTTAGCAACACCATTTTGTTGGGGATCTTGATCCCAACATCTTTGCAGAAGTTCATGAGATTTTATGAGGTATATTTTCCTCCATTATCTGACCTGAGTATATTAATCTTCCTTATAGAAGGGTTCTCTTATCAAGGCTTTGAATTCCTTGATCTTGTTGAACACTTCAAATATATCCAAGTCTTTTATGAGAATAATCATTAATGAATGATACATAGTATACATACCCATTAATGGAGGATGATGGCATTGGGCCACATACATCTGAATGAATGAGTTCTAGGATTCCTTCTGCCTTGTTGTCCCTCTTTAGAAACGGGTTCTTGATGTTCTTCCCTTGCGCATATCCATCTCATACGCCTTCATGATCACCTTTTAGTTCTGGTAAACCTGTGACAGCTTTGCATATGTATGGTAGCGCCTTGTAGTTGATGTGAGCTAATCTTCTATATTTCACATGGATTCTTCAATAGCGTGGGTCATGGCAGCTTCTGAGTGACCCACCTTCTTTTCCACTGATGATTGCTTCATTTATGATCTCTCCTTTAGCACGTTTCCTTCTGCAACCTTTGTTATAGCTTCCTCGTGTGACCTGGAGCAAGGTCAACAAAACAACAAGCAAGAATAATATCCTTCTTGATAATATAAAGCAATAGCACAAATAATCATCACAGTGCCTCCTTTAGAGCTTATTACTTATAATTTAGCAAAGATTAAAGGTAAGAAATACAATACGAAATGAGGTCAACACTTTATTAGTGTTGTGACCAAGTATTCTTCCATGGCAATCTGAAACTAACACACAAGGTTTCTCCTAGAGGAGGTGTTAGTCATATCAGACAAAGTATTCTCACATGTTATCAAGTATAATACTTTACAACGATTTCTATCTCAACTAAAGTCATTTGCTTGTCATGTGTACCTTTGAATCTTGATTAATCAAACCTGGAGCCTTGTCCTCAAGAGTGAGTGCTTGCTTTTCTTCTAGGTCTCCTTCACTCAAGTGACGAGTGATTTCTTCAATCTATCTTCTGTACTAAGACAATACGCTAACTTGAAAAAAGGTTAGGTTAGAAGATAAGCTCTGTGATCAACTTTTCAATCCTTCTAATAATTTGATCATAGCTTCAACATGCAACACTGATCAAGATAATTTCATAACAAATAGATGCATATTAGAATAATCACACCTGGGTTGCATCGTTCCTTTGGATGTGTTGTATCTTGAGATCCTTATGGATCTATGGCAAAAGATCCCTTCTCCTATAAATACTCTTTAGGGTTTAACCATTAACCATATGTGAGTACATACCTCGGATAGCATTTGCAGGTAGTGGCTCCATCTGGTAGTAGCGGTAATCATTACCAAGAACTTCAAGAGTGATTGCAATTGGTTCTACAGCTGCAACTGCAAATGGTACTGCAACTGCAACTGGTTCTGAGACTGCAACTGCAACTGCAACTTAGGGTTTTATGAGGAAACCCTAATTTTTCAAACTTCGAATTTTGAAATTCTGATCCAGGGGATAGATGCGCTGGGCTTAGGCGAGTTAGCTGGTGCAGTCGAAATTTCGAAAATCCAACTTTTACCCCCTCAAACTTGATCTGCGGATTTCTGGACTGGTGCTTCTAGTTTTTTGGTACTTCTGGTACTCTGGTACTTATGGTACTTATGGTACTCTGGTTTTCTGGTTTTCTAGTACTTTGTGAAACTAGGGTTTCACTTTCTGGGAGATCTAGCCACTGAAAAGGTGCGCTCTAGGTGCCAAAATGATCCTTGGGGAAGGGCGCATCTTTCTAGGATGTTAGGGAGTTGAAAATACTCACTTTTGCAAAACCCTAATTTTTGGGTACGGTAATAGTGACGTTTTTCCTCTTGCAAATTGTGCTTCCTTCAGGTTGGCTTTGATTCCATGTTAATGTTTATGCCATTATTATAGTTCTTTTCATTTCATTAGATAAGAGCATAATAAGAACAAGATCACTGAGAAATACACATTCACAAGAGACACAGCATTTATCCTGGGAAACCCTCTAGGGGAAGAAAACCCAGCAAAAACTTCCTTATCATAAATAGCTTATACAATGTTCAAGAGATAACTCAAACCAATACAGATAGTCCTCTCCAAGATATGTGCCACTCTTCTCCCTCTCTCCAACTGGTAATTGCATCTTGCCTCATAAGAGAATGAGCAAGTGAGTTGTGTGTTAGAATTGAGGCGCTAGCCTCTTATTTATATCATACTGGCACGTGTAAAAGGTCACAATCTGGCAGGGCCGACCTCTCACTCTGGGTGGGTAAACCCACCTTTAATTAATTTTGGTTCTTCCATTATAACTGTTGGGGCCGGCTTCTTATTCTGTCCTTTGTAATTGTCCGATGACCAATCCGCAAAAGGGAATTTGGTCCTTATACAATTACCGACATGATTAATCCTCAATGGGGATTAATCCAATAACAATAATAATAATAATGACATGATTAATCCACAATGGGGATTTAATCCAATAATAAAATAATAATAAGAATGCTCTTCACAGTTACATTATTTCAACATCCTTGACTCCAAACAAAGCACCATGTTTAATTTAAATGCATGGTGATTTGAGGTCCTAAATTCTATAGAATGATAGGTTGTGCCTGAATTACATAGCTAGGGTATAGAAAACCACATGGCATTTGGAGTAAAAAAAGGAACTATGTATGGATATCCATGTAAGAACAAGAACTCAAACAATAAACCTCATGAGTGGCAAAAGAGTGAGTAAGTGGGAATTTGATGGCATCATTAGGCTGATACATAGGATGGAGACCATGGATGAATGTATAGTGGAGGAAAAGTGCATTGGTTCAAGGTATCCATGGAAAACAGGCATTAGAGCCCATCCAAAATGAAGGACAAATAGAGGGGCGTGGATAAATGGACCAGACCAACAGTAAACCCTCATGTCAATAAATGGGAAATCAATATCCCAATGACCCTTATTTACATATATATCCAATGATTCCATTTTCAATTTAATGTTGTGTTATTTGTATGGTCAATTAAGACCCATTTTTATGAGTGGTCCACTACCATCCTCCCTTCCATAATTCTTAGCATCATTGAGATAGGTGATGCTAACCTAGAAGGTAAATGAAATTAAAAGAGATCAACACTATAGAGAAAGCATATCACAAAGATCATCAAAAATGGAATTGATAAAGAGATCAATACTATAGAGGAAGTATATCACAAAGATCATAAAAAATGGAATTGATTCCTATTTTTGATGTAGAATATAAATTTTTTTAAATTAGGTAATGTTATTTTAGTTATGGCACTTCCAATTCTACATAGAATTATGATTCCCGTGTAGTTGGGTCTTTGAAGAGAAATGACTTGTGACAACGTCTGCAAAAAAGTATCATATAGTCATTCCCATATCAGATGGGGAAGTTTCAGAATTGAACTACAAATGGAAAGTCTAAGGTGAAGACTTGATTAGTGGCTCAAAATACTCATATATATGTTGGTCAGGTTGCAAATCTAATCAATTATATTTGGTTTCTTAAAAGGAAGGTTTCACAAAAAAAAATCTATAATAAATCATCAAATTCATGATATGCATGAGAGAATAATAGAGCCATTCTTGAAAACAATGGAGCTAAATATTTTAGGTGAATTACAATCATTCATCTACATAAAATTTTATGGAATTCCCATGGTTCTCAACAAACACATTCCTTCTAGTTCAAACATTAACTAGCCTTGTGTGTCACATATGGGGAAGCATGGGTATGCCTAGAAGTTATAGTGGTAGCATTCAGAATCAACCCCATTTCATGTGAGTATGAGACCATATTTGTTGTCGATTCCACCAGATACAGTGTAAAAGAAAAAAGAAAAAAACACTCCTTCATCTATTCTTTGTTTCCAAACATAATGGGACTGAGTTAGTAATTGGTGTAGAGTGCAATAGTCAAGACAGTGTTGGTTTATCATATCAAATTTGTTGTGATCATTATGGCTATCATTTTTTATGGAGAAGCAATTGTTACAAATGAAAAATGTCCAAGTCTTTTATTCTAGTAAATCCAACAATGATACCTAGCATCCACGGTAACTTATACACACAATCTAAAGAAGAAACTATTCTCTATTTTGCTTTACTTATGTTAATCCCCATATTATCCCTACAACAACCTAGTCTTGCAAATATTTCCACCATTATATTTAGCCTCTTGATATTTGAGGCTCCAATTCATTTTGAATCTTGATTAAATTTACAACAACCCGTTCATGAATCAAATATCGTAGGTGGCATCACTACCCAAAAATCCAAAACATGGGATAGATATCCATGATACATGGCTTTCTAAGTAGGGCCCTCGAATGCCATATCTCTAGAATACTAAAAGAGTAAGCCTCCTACGGAGGACCAAAATTATATGAAATGCATGCATGAGTGCAAGAATTAAAATCCAATGGAAATAAACCATGTATTCATAGAGATTCATGGAAACCAAATTCCTATGAACAGATTCAAGCATAAACAAACACACCATGGAAGATACATAGATTTCCATAACAAAAAATTACATAAATTTTCATTATTCATAAACAATGATAAAAAAATTATCTTTTAACAAAAAGTGTCCAAGAAACTAGTTGTCATGTATGAGCAATTTTCAACCCAACCATAGGTATCCAGTGTAAATACCAACCCTAAACCAAGCTATATGTTCAATCAATATTCTCATTACATAGCACTCTCTGCATCTCATATATCCATCAGACAACCTTGGCACTCTCTTCCGATGCTCCACACAACAGACATAAGATATTCCCTTTATCTAATCAATAATCTCTCATAGATATTATTCATGTTGGATTACTGAGAGGGGGGTTGAATAAGTAATAGAGGAATTTAATCCTTTTTAACCATAAAATGGAAGTGTTAAATCAATGTAGCATTATCATCCAATAGTTGTTGAATAAATAAATAGTGAACAAATGAGAAATCATACACATACACATACACAGTACACGAGTGCTTTTACGTGGAAACCCAAAGTGGGAGAAAACCACAGAATGATTTTTCTTATAATGTCTTTAAGAATTGAATTCATTGGAAGAACCAACTTCCTTTGTTTTCTATATGCAACTGAAAGGAGTCTCCAACCCCCTAGTTTCTCGGGATACAACCTGAGGGAAGCTCCAACTTCCCTATTCTCTGGCTACAACCAGAAGGAGGCTACAACCCCCTATGTTCTTCATGTTGGACAACTGAGAGGGGGGGTGAATCAATTGTTACTGTGCTTAAACAATTATGCCCATTTTAAACTCTTTACAGAACACTCAATGACGATTACAATAATGCAGACATGTAAGCAATATAATATTCAACATCAATCACACACATAAAATATACAGAGACAGATATTTCCTGAGGAAACCCATAAAGGGAAAAAAACTCTTCTTCTTGATATGATAAGTAATCTTTATTTTATGTACATTATCATTCTTATGAGATCCAACTCCTTGTGAGGCTACAACCTCTGTTTTACAAGCAGCAACTTGTTGAGAGCACCATCTCTCCGGTTTCTCTAGCACCCACTAGAAGGAAGCACCAACTCCCTGAGTGTTCCAGCACCAACTAGAAGGAAGCACCAACTTCCAGTCACATAGGCACCAACCTGTATAACAAAGAACAATAGTTCTCCCTTGCACCACCCTGCCACCCTGTTCTTTCTGGTTGCAACCAAATGGAAGCTACAACTCCCTGTGTTCAAGCACCCACTTGAAACTATGAGGACACCAGTCCTCCCTAGCACCTCCCTACCATCCTGAAATATAAATCTTTTCTTTATTGAATTTATCACAGTGATACAGCATTTATCTATGGCTTACCAGTCTCATCATTGTTCTACTACACTGCTCTTCTCACCTGCATTCGTGTCTCTCTACTCACATAAATCACTCTCAACAGCAACGACCATCTCTTCTCTATCCTACATTTTTATACTCTCTGTGCACCTTCTACATCCTTCATGCACAATACCTCTGCATGCTCTTCACAATGTCACTTTCCCCTTCTAGTTGTTTACTGCATCTCTTCCTCATAACTGCATAGCTAACTTGCAGTACACCTTCACTTCTTTGTTCTGCATTTTTTCATTCTATGTGCACCAACTGCATTCTATGTGCTATGCCTCGGCATGCTTTTCACTACATCATTATTATACCCTACAGTTTTTTCACTCTGTCTCTTCCTCATGACTGCATGGATAACTAGCAGAAAGCCTTCACTTCTTTGTTCTACATGTTTTTGTCACATCGAGTCCTTTGTCGATCATCATGGAAACTCTTCATCTTATCTGGCGGCTATGTTCCCTATGAGTTCATCAACATTGGTCGTTATTATGAGGTTCCTTAGATTCTCTGGCAGTCAAGACTCTTCGTCTTCTCTGTCAATTACAGCCAGTCAACTATGGCTTCTTAGGTTTCTAAGCTGCTTCCTTCGCGTGACCACTGGCGGTGACCAAGCGCTTATTCAACAAGGCGCTTCCCAATTTATGTCTAGTGAGCGCTAGCTCCATTTCACGATATGACCTTGGGCTATGAGCTTCATGTGACCAAGCGATTGTGAGCGTATCCAAAGGTGGTTTAAACCAAACTTCTTTTCACCCCGCAATTCACCATGAGCCTCCACACGTTATTTCTCCAAAAACATGGTTTCAATTGCGGCCCGCTCATGAAAAATTAAGGCTTGAGCATGTTCTAGCCCCGCAATGGAGCATGACTGTCGATCTCATGATCTTGACAATGCTCTTAAATGGACGGTTCAGATCTGTCCTCTCGATTCCACAGACCATATCTCTCCTTCCTCCATCAATGGCTAAGGTTTCATTCGTGATTTGGGAGTTTCAACACTCAAACCATGTTGTTGTTGACTGGATATCTTCTAGAATGGAAGATCTGTTGACATATGTCCTCTTCAATCGACGGCTCTGCCTTCTTTCCTTTGTTCACGTGCAATCCTTGGTCTCAACGATCAAATGACACGTGTCCCTCCAAACCAACGCACAAGATCGATTTCACAATCCGAGCTCCAAGAGTTTCAACTCTCAAGTTCTTGTTTTCTCCCGGATCATTTCACCCGAAGTCCACGATCCAACGACGCATGTCCCTCTCAGATCAACAGTCGATATCTCTTTCGTGTCTCCGGTATTTAGAGATTTCAATTCTCAAATTCTCATTCATCCTTCCTTTTCTTTTTCCCGAAGTTGACAATCCACTGACGCGTGTCCTCTTTCATCCAACGGCTATCCTCCGCTCTGGGAATTCAGCCTTCGGGACTTCGGGTCTTTGGGCGAGTACTGGTGGTAAAAATCCCGAAGAAAAACTCTCGGAGTGGTGTAACTCTTGCATCACTCCATGACGTGTCATGAGTTGAGCAGCTGCCACGTGTCACTCGAATTTATGATTTCCACGTACCTTAAATATTGAATCAACTTGACACTTGTCATTGTCTGATTGAACCACATGTCCTTGTTGACGTGGTCTACCATGGTTCCTTGCTAACGTGGTCTTCCACATGTCCTTGAGGATGATATTTGTTGACGTAATCTGTTGACGTAGATCTCCCTGATCTAACGGTCATTTTCTGATCTCCAGATCTGATGGCTGACGAAACTTCACATTTTGGGGATTTCAAATATCAAACATTCAAGAGCGTAACCTCCTCGCATCTCTATATCCGAAGTGACTGTTGTTTTTTCGATCAGGATCTTGGATCAACGGCTCAATCTTTATGTGATGCAAATTTGCTAGCTTATCATGTCCTTCCACTCGAAATTGATCCAATGGCTGACGGAACTTCGCATCCTGGAGATTTCAAATCTCAAACTTTCCTTAGTGTAAACTCCTTGCATCTTTAGACCCAAACTTATCGTTGTTCGTTGATCATGTTCTATGATCAATAGCTCGATCTTTTTGTGCGCTCCTCCTGTCTAGATACTGATCCGACGGCCACTGTTTCTCCTCCTCTTGATCTTTGGCTTTCTCAAATCTCTAAGTGTCAAAGGCCACGACCTTTGATCCTTCTGTGAGCCTTGATGTATGGGATCTCATTTGTGCACCTCATAATGCTATCACTCATGAGATTTGATCACTTCATATTGTTTGCTTCTTCACCTAGGCTTATGTTGTTCCTATTTTTTCATCGATGCACACTCTAATCTTGCCATCAATGACAATAACACTCTACCTGTAAACATGCCAAAAATCTCCCCCTTTGGCATTGATGGCAACCCTGAACGCCTGCATTGTTCTACTTAGATCTCCAACTATAGCATTTGGACCACTCCTTTTCTCCATCTTTGACATCAATGTCAAAAAAACATGCTCCCCGTGAGTTATTGCAGTACTTGTCAGAGGTATCAGATATTCAACCAATACATACTCCCCCTGACAAGATGGACCCTCTTAGGTTGAGAATGGGTTCACGCCCAAATTCTCACGTAGATACTCAAACTGAGCTTTTGCAAGTGGTTTAGTAAAGATATCATACATATGATATTTGGAAGGAATATAATGCAAAGAAACAACAGTGTTTGTCACTTGTTCCCTCAAGAAGTGATACTTGATGGATATATGCCTAGTATTGGAGTGAAACATAGGGTTCTTTGACATACTGATTGCACTAGTATTATCACAATGAATTGGGATCGGTGAAGTACATTTTAACTCCAAGTCTGCAAGTGTTTGAATCATCCACAATACTTTGGTACAGCAGGTGGCAGCTGCAATGTATTCAAATTCTGTAGTTTATAATGAAATGGAATATTGCTTCTTGCTCAACCATGATACAAGGGAATCTCCTAAGAAGAATGCACCTCCACTCATGTTTTTCCTTTCATCCATGCAGTTAGCCCAATCAGCATTTGAATAGACTGATAGTTGAAAATTTTGATTCCTAGGATACCATAGGCAATAGTCCATTGTGCCTTTCAAGTATCTGAATATTCTTTTGACAACTAACAAATGACTATGTTTAGGTGCGGCCTGATATCTTCCTACCATTCCAACATCACGCATTATGTCTGGAGGATATGTTGTGATGTACAATAGGATTCCTATCATAGACCTATATGAACTCTAATCAACATCAATTGAATCATCATCCTTGATTAACTTACATCCAGTGACCATAGGTGTGCTCATAGGTTTAGACTATTCCATTTGAAACCTTTTCAAAATTTCTCTTAGATATTTTTCTTGAGAAATAAATATTCCTTCATACCTATGAGTAATTTGTAGGCCAAGAAAAAATGACAGTTCCCCTATCATAGACATTTCAAATTCAGATTGCATGGCAGAAGCAAACCATTTTACCAATGAAGCATTATTACTACCAAAGATTACATAGACCAACACAATGAGCAGATCATTACCTTTTGTTTTGATATATAGATTGTTATCAATTGTTCCTCCCTTGAACCCTTTGTCTTGTAGATACGTATCCAGTCTGTGATACCAGGCACGAGGAGCTTGTTTCAACCCCTATAAGGCTTTCTTCAGCTTGCAAACAAAGTCAGGGTTATCTGACAGTTGGAAACCCTACGGTTGTTCCATATAGACTTCTTCTTTTAGATCTCCATTTAGAAAATCTGACTTGACATCCATTTGATAGACTTTAAATTGTTTATGAAAAGCATAGGCAAGAAACATTATGATAGCTTCTAATCTTTCTACAGACACAAATGTTTCATCAAAGTCCAATCCTTCTATTTGAGCATATCCTTTGCAAACCAATCTAGCCTTATTTCTTACAATATTTCCTTGCTCATTCATCTTATTTTTGTAGACCCATTTGGATCCTATTACATTTTGATTTGTTGGCCTAGGAACAAGTTCCCAAGTGTCATTCTTTTCAATCTGGTCCAGTGCCTCATTCATTGATTTTAACCAATTTACATCTTCACTGGTTTCATTGAAGTTCTTGGGTTCCACCATGGATATGAAGGCCATATGTGATTGCTCAATGTCTTTGATTACCCTTCTCCCAGTTTGTACACCCTTGTCTTTCTCACCAATTATTTGGCTTTCAATATGATTCTTTTGAGTAATTCTGGAGGAAGGATTTGATGTTGATTGTTATCCTGAATATTCATGTATGAGTGTCTCTTCTCAATCTAATTCTTGGACCTGTTCATCTTTAGTTTCAGTTATGTCCTCTTTAGTAGGCTCAATATTGCTCACCTCTCTTTTGGGACTCCTTCATCAACCTTTAAATCAATGCAATCTTTTATTAAAGCATATATATCCTTTACTATTGGTAGCATATCCTAAGAAGATGCCTTCATAAGCCATGTCATCATACTTGCCAAGGTTTTCATTATTATTCTTTATGTAGCACTTACTCCCAAAGACTTTGAAGTGTTTGATTGAAGCAGGTCTTCCATACCACAGTTCATAAGATGTCTTGTCACTATGTGGTATGAGGTGGGCCTTGTTAAGAATATGGATTGTTGTGTGTATTGCTTCTACCCACTAAGTTTGACCAATGTTCTTCTTATTCATCATTGACTTGGCCATTTTCTGAACTGTTTTGTTTTGCCTCTCAACTACTCCATTTTGTTGTGGAGTTCCTGGGATTGTGTATTCTATCTTGATCCCATGTTTATCACAGAATTCCTTGAAATCACTTGACATAAATTCTCCTCCTCTGTCTGATCTTACTGCCTTTAACCTCTTGCTTGTTTGATTCTTTGTTAAAGCCTTAAATATTTTAAATTTCTCAAATGCTTCAGTTATTTCTTTGAGAAAAGAAACCCAAGCAAGTATGGAGTAATCATCAATGATCAACATAAAGTAGTTTTCCTTCGTTGTTCCTTCATGTCTTGATGGTCCACATAAATCCATATGAACTAATTGGAGTGGTTTCTCTATTGAAGCAAAGCTCTTGGATTTAAACTGTGTCCTGGTTAGCTTTCCTACTTGGTAGGGTTTACACACAGAGTCTTGTGGCTTTGACATTCTTGGAAGATCTTTTATTGTCTCAATATTTTTGAGCTTGATTAAGTGGTCAAAGTTTAGATGTCCAAGTCTCCTATGTCATAACCATCTTTCATCATGTTTTCTTAGATGACACTCTTCTTTATCTTCTTTCAGCACATATATATTATTTTTTGTCCTTATGCCTTTATCCACCACTTGTCCTGAGTTTACAGACGTTATCTTACAATCCTTGGAATTGAACACCACTTCACATCCTCTATCACACATTTGACTTACACTGAGAAAATTATGTTTCATCCCATCTACAAGCATAACATCCCAGGCTTTTCCTTTACCATTACTTAAACTCACCATCCCTTTACCCTTGATTTTACCTGGTTCATCATTTCCAAAGGCCACATTTCCTATTTTTCCTTTACTTATTGACAGAAACTTATCCTTGTCTCTAGTCATGTCCTTGGAACATCCACTGTCTATATACCAAGGGTGTTTTTGTTTTTGAGTTGAAAGTACTAGACCACAATTTTCACTATCTTTCTTTTTCCATGTGCTGACATTTTTAGCTAAGGGTTTTATCTTTGTATCTGTTTTGTAATTCTTCGGATGGCAGTTTGCAGCTTTGTGGCCGAAGTTATGATAGTTATAACATTTGAGCTCATTTTTTAGTAGGTCAAAGTGATTGGTGCTACGTTGTCTATTCATTGGTTGCTTAGTTCTATGTTGTAAAGATTGTTTATTTCTTGACCTCCTCAGTTGCATGTCTCTAAACTTAATTTGAAAATTTGCAATCTTATGACCAAAATTAGAACAGTAAAAGCAGTAACCATAGAAGTAATTTTGGTACCTAAAGGGTGGCCTTCTTCTTGGAAATTGTTGCTCCATATTTTGACCTCTTTGTTTTTTATCATGGATCACCTTGTCTTTATTAGCTTTTGGTGACAGAGTACTCTCATGGTCTGATTTTCTGCTGATTTGGAACTTGATCATATTTATTGGCTCTTTGCTTTCCATCTCCTTGTTGCTTGAACCACTTACATAGCCTAAACCAGTCTTCAACAAAGGAGATCTTTGTTTGTTCAAAATTTCATTTAGTTATGTTGAGGCTTTAATGCTTGGAAGATTTTGGAGATACAATTCTTAAAACTTCTCCATCTCTTTTCTGGTTTTTACTACCTCTTCTTCCAAGGCTTTACATATTTCCTTCTTTTCTGATAATTGTTGTTTCAGGATGTCCTCTATCTTATTTTCCTCTTATAACTCCACCTTTAGCAGGGCAAATTCTTCATCAGTTTTTTTAGCATTCTTTTCAAACTGTATCAACAATTGTTTTTGTTTTCTCTTCTCGAGTCTGAGTCTGTCAATCTCTTCTAAGTCACTGAATAGTTCACCTTCCATACCAACCACATATTCTTCATCATTAACATCACTTCCTATATTTTGATTATCATAATCCTCTTTTTCCATAAGCACAAAGTCATTAACCTTATCTTCACAGGAAGAGCCACTATCTCTGTCTTCTGAAGAGTCATTAGTGTTTACACATAATCTTTTCTTTTTAACAAATCTCTTGGGTTTGTACTTCTTTTCACCTTCAGAATTTTGATCATGATTCTTGTGTGGACACTTAGATGCAAAGTGACCTATCTTTCCACAGTTAAAACACTTGAAGGGAAACTTGCCTTGATACTTGCCAGATCCTTTCTTTAGTCTTCTCACAATTTTTTCTTCAATTTCATCAGGCTCGGATTCCTCATTCTTATCTGCTTTAAAAGAATCTTCTCTAGTGTTGGATTTATCTTTACCTATCCACATTTCATATGCAGACAACATTCCTAGAAGTTGATCAAAAGCCAAATATTTTCGATCATTAAGTTCTTCTATAGAAGAGACCTTTGGGTTGAACCTATCTGGCAGATATCTCAAAATTTTTTGAACTAAAGAGGCTTCCTCAATTTTTTCACCAAGAGCTTTCATTGCATTTACTAGTTCTTCAACTCTCAGAAAGTAGTTCCCAATAGTTTCATCTTCTTTTATCTATAGCTATTCAAACTGTACTCTGTAGGTTTGAAGCTTGGCATCCTTTAATTTCTCATTACCTTCATAACTGCTAATGAGTTTGTCCCACATGTCTTTGGCAATTTTTTAGTGCATAACTTTTACAAATTCTGCTTCTACAAGCCCACTCAGAATAGCATTCATAGCCTTAGCGTTGAAGCTGAATTCTAGCTTGTCATCCTTATTAGCTAGAACAGCTGGCTTTACATAACCAGTCTCTACCACATCACAGACATCTGCACCTAAAGCCTTTATGTAGGTTCTCATCCTAACTTTCCAGAAGGTAAAGTTTGTTCCATTGAACAGAGGGGCCATATTGGTTGAATTTCCTTCATGGATTGACATGTTTAATATTATTGATCTACCTTTAAATAAAAGGAACCGGCTCTAATACCAATTGTTGGAAAACTAAGAGGGGGGTGAATCAGTTGTTACTGTGCTTAAACAATTATGCCCATTTTAAACTCTTTACAAAACACTCAATGATGATCACAATAATGCAAACATGTAAGCAATAAAATATTCAACATCAATCACAAACATGAAATATACAGAGATAGATATTTCTTGAGGAAACCCATAAAGGGAAAACCCTCTTCTTCTTGATATGATAAGTAATCTTTATTTTTTATACACTATTATTCTTATGAGCTCCAAATCCTCTTGAGGCTACAACCTCTATTTTACGAGAAGCAACTTGCTAAGAGCACCAAATCTTTGGTTTCTCTAGCACCCACTAGAAGGAAGCACCAACTCCCTGAGTGTTCCATCACCAACTGGATGGCAGCACCAATTTCCAGTCACACATGAACCAACCTGTATAACAGAGAACAATAGTTCTCCCTTGCACCACCCTGCCACCCTAGTTTTTCTAGCTGCAACCATATGGAAGCTACAACTCCCTGTGTTCAAGCACCCACTTGAAACTCTGAGGACACTAGTCCTCCCCTAGCACCTCCCTACCACCCTGAAATATAAATCTTTGATTTCTTGAATTTATCATAGTGATACAGCATTTATCTATGGCTTACCAGTCTCATCATTGTTCTGCTACATTGCTCTGCTCACCTGCATCTGTGTCTCTCTACTCACATAAATCACTCTCAACAACAACGACCATCTCTTCTTTGTTCTGCGTTTTAATACTCTTTGTGCACCTTCTGCATCCTTCATGCGCAATATCTCTGCATGCTCTTCACAGCATCATTGTCCTTCCCCTTCTGGTTGTTTACTACATCTCTTCCTCATAACTTCATAGATAACTCGCAGTACACCTTCACTACTTTGTTTTGCATTTTTATATTCTCTGTGCACCAACTACATCCTATGCGTTATGCCTCTACATGCTCTTCACTACATCATTGTTCTTCCCTACAGGTTGTTCACTTCGTCTCTTCCTCACGATTGCATGGCTAACTAGAAGAATGCCTTCACTTCGTTTTTCTTCATGTTTTTTTCACGTTGAGTCCTTTGTTGATCATCATGGAAACTCTTCATTTTCTCTGGTGGTTATGTTCCCTGTGAGTTCATCATTAGTGGTCATTATTCTTAGGTTCCTTAGCTTCTCTGGAAGTCGAGACTCTTTGTATTCTCTGTCAGTTACATCCATTCAACTATGGATTCTTAGGCTTCTAAGCCTGACGCAGCCCTCCTCAACCCACAGGTTGGAAGGTCCACGTACACAGGATCTTTCTTCCTTCACTGGCCTGAAGAGATTTCAAAAATGGCTCCTCTGTTTCCCTTTCAGGAAATCTGCACCAACAATTAACTTCGAGAAATTCCCCCTTATACTTCGGGAGATCGGACTTCACACCTTCGCGAATCCGGTGGTCAAGTGCCTTGTCTCTCAATCTCTGAAAACCCGAAAATAGTCAATGCTTGACCTTTTCTCTCTCTATTTCGAATTTCTCCTTATCGTGATTTTGGCGGTTGCGATGTTAAGCAACTCGTTCCCTCGATTCCAGAAACCCGATTTGTTGAAACTCAGATGTGCTTGCCAAGTTTGACTTTTCAACATCCCCTCATTCCGTTGGGACTTTGGACTTCGTGATTTCGTGAATCCTAATGCAAAGAATTTGGGTCTTCACCCCACGAAAACCTGAAATGGTCAACGGAGTTTGACTTTCATGTCGATAGTGTGCCACCTGTCCACCCTGCTGATTCTGTGGCCCACACAATCCTTTCGACCCTTCGGGACTTCGCGTTTCGTGATTTTGCGAGTCCTGTTGCCAAGATTACGGGACTTCCACTCACAAAAACCCAAAATAGAAGTTCACGGGTAAATCCAACGGCCCCTATTGTCTTGAATCTACGGCTCTGCCTCTCGTGAGCTTAAACCTTTGGGAATACTCGTCGTAACTCCCCTGTTCCTCCGTGAGATCTGACGACTCACGGGACTTCGCGAATTCTCCATAGAGAATTCCGACCGTTCATTCTTTCCTTCTCAAGGACATCTGCAACTTTCTACCTAAGTGGATTTTCCACGATCTTCAACTACCTATGACGCAAACTTGCAATGATTTCTCATTGTTTTCAGTGCACAAACTTCCTATGCTTCCTTCTGTGGCTTTGAAGGCTTTATCCTTCCTAAACTTTCTCCAACTCTGATTCTTGAAGAAGACTTCTGCATGCACTCCTTGCAGCAAATTCCTTAATTAATCCAATGAATTGGAACCCATTGACTATGCGCATTCCTGCAGCAGCAGTCTCTCAATACTTCGTTCAAGTTACAAAACCTAAAACTCTTCTCGATCTGCGCACACCTTGCACGGCTCCTGTGCCCAACTGCACTTCTGAGGGAATGAGAACAAAACCTATCTTATCTGAGCTTTCAGAGACAAACCTCTGAACCCTTTGTCAACGCATTCCTTGCAGACAATTCAACTGCACTCCTTGCAGGAACTCTTTCTCAGATAGAGAAACAATTGAAACTCATTCCTTTACCCTTTCCTCTCAGATTTCAACCATTTAACAAGAAATCATTCATACATAGCATAAAAGCAATTGCATGACAGAAAGTGTAAAACATTCATGAGCATAACATTCAAAGATGCATACACAGAGAATATTTGAACACCATGAGTTTGAATCAAATCCTTATTATATTAATCTAGAACTTATGTACACTTTGGCTACACAGATCTCTACTTCTTCTCTTCTATGTTCTATGCTCTCAATTGGCATCCTCCTTCTATCTGTTCTATTCTATGTTACAATTACACAATGAGGGTGTCTATATCCCGTTTCCCTCTTTCGCTCTAAAACTGTCTAATCTAGAATTCAATTCTATCTACTTTCATTAACTACCATAAATGCCTTCTACCTACTAAGGACAAGAGTGGATCGCTCAAGGTCCATTTACATTTTACAAGTGTGCCTCCACTTGATGGCTTCATTAATTATTTTAAGACATTTTCAAAATTTGTGATGGGCGCTTTTCCAGCTGTCTTTTATCTCTGTGCTGGCTCACTTGAGATGCTCCTGCATCGAATCCCCTTCCTTCATGTGACCATCGGCGGTGACCAAGTGCTTATTCAACAAGGCGCTTCCTGATTTCTGTCTAGTGAGTGTTGGCTCCATTTCACGATATGACCTTGGGCTATGAGCTTCATGTGACCAAGCGATTGTAGGTGCGTCCACAGGTGGTTTAAACCAAACCAATTTTCACCCTAAAATTCACCACGATCCTCCACACGTTCTTTCTCCAAAACCATGGTTTCAATTGCAGCCCGCTCATGAAAAATTAAGGCCCAAGCATGTTTTGGCCCTGCAATGGAGCACGACCGTCGATCTCACGATCTTGACAATTCCCTTGAACGGACGGTTCATATCTATGCTCTCGAGTCCATGGACCAGATCGCTCCTTCCTCCATCAACGACTGAGGTTTCCTTCGTGATCCGAGCTCCGAGAGTTTCAACTCTCAAATCATGTTGCTAATGACTGGATATCTTCTGGAATGGAAGATCTGCTGACATCTGTCCTCTTCAATTGATGGATCTTCCTTGTTTCCTTTTTCCATGCGCAATCCTTGGTCTCAATGATCATATTACACATGTCCCTCCAAACCAACGAACGAGATCGATTCCATGATCCGGGCTCCAGGAGTTTCAACTCTCAAGTTCTTGTTTTCTCCCGGAGCATTTCACCCGGAGTCCACGATCCAACGACGCGTGTCCCTATCAGATCAATGGTCTAGATCTCCTTCGTGTCTCCAAACTTCATAGATTTCAATTCTCAAACTCTCATTCATCCTTCCTTTGCTTTTTCCCGGAGTTGACAATCCACTGACGTGAGTCCTCTTTAATCCAACGGCTATCCTCTACTCTGGGACTTCGGCCTTCAGGACTCTGGGTCTTTGGGCAAGTAATTGTGGTAAAACTCCTGAAGAAAAACTCTTGGAGTGACATAACTCTTGTGTCACTTGATGACATGTCATGAGCCAAGCAGCTGCCATGTGTCACTCGGATTTGTGATTTCCACGTACCTAAAATGTCGAATAAACTTGACACTTGTCATTTTTTTATTGTGCCGCATGTGCTTGTTGATGTGGTCTGCCATGGGTCCTTGTTAATGTGGTATGTTGAATTGGTCTGCCACATGTCCTTGAGGACAATATTTTCTAACGTAATCTGCTGACGTATATCTCCCTGATCTAACTGTCATTGTCTAATCTCCAGATCCGACGGCTGACGGAACTTCGCATTCTAGGGATTTCAAATCTCAAACATTCAAGTGCGTAACCTCCTTGCATATCTATATCCAAAGTGAATTTTTTTCATTCAATCAAGATCTTGAATCAATGGCTCGATCTTTCTGTGATGCAACTTTGCTAGCTTATCATGTCCTTCCACTTGAAATTGATCCAACAACTGACAGAACTTCGCATTCCAGAGATTTCAAATCTCAAACTTTCCTGAGTGTAAACTCCTCGCATATTTGGACTCAAACTTATCATTTTTTCATCGATCATGTTCTCTGATCGACAACTCAATATTTATGCACGCTCCTCCTGTCTGGATACTGATCCGACGGCCACTGTAACTCCTCCTCCTGAGCTTTGGCTTTCTCAAATATCTAAGTGTCAAAATCCACAAACTTTGATCCTTCTGTGAGCCTTGATGCTCGTCTATGCATCTCAGAACGCTATCTCTCCTGAGCTTTGATCTATGCATCCTATTTGCTTCTTCACCTAGGCTTACGTTGTTCCTATTTTTCCATCGATGCACACTCTGATCTCGCCATCAATGACAATAACACTTTGCCTGTAAACATGCCAACACTTTAGCTACAACCACATGTCCTTGCCCCGTCCAACCACCCTAACGTATAAGTATAATGATGGAACCACTGTCACACTATCACTGTGATATATACTGTTGTAAACCTATACCAATCAACCTGCACCAAACAACATGTACCAATAACCTGAACCATGCATCAACCTGTACCTCAACCTATAATCAACCTATACCATAAACAAGTGCATCAACCATGTAACAACCTATACCAAACAACATTTAATCAACCTGTACCATAAACAAGTGCATCAACCATGCACCAACCTGTACCTCAACATGTACCATGAACAAGTGCATCAACCATGCACCAAACCTGTACAAATAACCTGTCACAAAAACCTGTCCAAATAACCTATCACAACAACTTATCTCATCAGTATTATCAACCAAATCATATCTATTCACCAAGATCAATCACCAAGACAACTCTCAAAGATGTGCATCAACCAAGCATAACACAACAAATCATAATCATCACCAAGATCAATATGTGCTTCTAATAATATACCAATACAAGTATGCTACATCATCCATAAACCATGTGTCAACAATACTAATAACAAGTGTCGCCAACCATGTACCAAGTATGTATCAATCATGTATCAGCTACTCATCAACTATGACTCATCAAGATGTACCAACATCATCAACCATACACCTCATGTATGTGTCAACTCATTAACTACTTGTCTCAACCATGTACCCAACATGTACCTCAACCAAAATCCCTCATCAATTTCATCATCCAAATCTGATTTGTAACTCTGTAATAGACTTGGTGTATATGATCACATACCTGCAAACCTTCCTTAACTTTAACAACAAGAGACTAGCATTTTCATCAAACTTTACTTTAGTCTCACATGACTAGTTTTGGATTAGTCAACAACCCTAAGTTGCAATAATCATAACTATGTACATGTAATGAATAAAGGTATAAAAATAGTACACAAATTTCTTTAGTGTCTTGTCTGCAATTTATCCAGGTTTCACTTATTGGAACCTCCGAGAAAAAAGTTATAGCAAAAATGGCATACCTTGTTGAAATCTAGATTATTCTAGAGAGCGAACTTGTAGAGTGTTCCCCACACAGAATATTTTTTGTATGGATATGAAAATGGTACACAGAATACTACATATTGTAATATAACCAATGCATTTGGTCTTACTGAATTGGGATCTGTTATGAATAAGTTATGACGTTTTTACCCGAAACACTTGTTTTAGACTAGTTTCAGGACTAGCGAGAAACCTTATTTTCCACGAAGTGTAACTCCAAAAATACAATGGACCACAAGCTAAAAATTTTATCACATATACTTAGATATGTTTCCTCAACGTCCTCCCAATTTCACGGTCTGAATCATTCTAGAAAAAAATTTATTGCGAAAATGGTGAGATGACCTGTAAATAACATACCTTCGAAAGCATAATCAAAAGAATTTATCCTCCCTTGAATTTCGGCCTTCTTTACTTCACCTTCCCTCTGAAATTCGGCTTAGATATTCTTTGGTTACCTCAGTCACTTGTAGATATTCAATATTCTCAAGTGTGATTAAAATGAGAGAGTTTTTCCTCTTATTTATACTTTCATGTAGCTTCCTCAAGGGGTTACCTTTTAACCATCTTAACCCACTTTCCTTATTTTAGGGTTAACCCACTTCTAACCACTTGTCCACTTAGTAATTTCTCCATTAACTTTATTATTTAAATATTTTCTTTTGTATCCACTTTGACCTATAGTACACTCGTCACTTCACTTTATTATTTACCTTCTAAAATCTCTCAAACCACTTTCCTTATTTTAGGGCTAACCCACTTCTAACCACTTTTCCACTTAGTAATTTATCCATTGACTTTATTATTTAAATAATTTCTTTTGTATCGACTTTGACTTATAGTACACTCATCACTTCACTTTATTATTTAAATAATTTCTTCTTTGAAACCACTTTGACTACTTTGACCTTTTGGGGCTTCTAGATGACTCATGAGGGTTCTCCAACTTCACATGGCCATAACTCTCTAACCGTGAGAAGTTACATGACGTTCCACATACCACCAGAAATGGCATGACATGTACTATCCATACAGAATAGTATTACCTTCAAATATATTAAAACTCATACCATTATACTTCAAACAAACTTGGTTCCATTACTCAAACCTTTATGCTACCGGAATTCGCTACCGGACTTTCTTCAAGGGTTGACATCAATTAAAACCAACCCAAATAATCACAATTCCCTCTAACGATATTTAGTGTGGACAAAAATATTCCAATCTATTGTGTGAATTCCATAATTTTCCTAGAAGAATAATACTTGGTTGTTAGGCATATAAAGAGTAGAAAATAGATAGGGGGTGATGGTGTCCTAAATTTCCTAGCTTATATGCTTACTGACAACCATATATCTTCCATACAACTTATACAATATCTTCTTCAGAATATTAATTGGGTCAATTTCTAGATTGATGCATGGTTAGCAATGGAGAATACATCATCAACAACATAGAGGATGAGCTCGCGAATCATCAGATGAATCTCAGAGTGAATGAGAGAATGATGATTAGAGAATTGAGGGAAATGATGTTTAACATTACTTTTGATAGGATGAATGTATGACTCTTACAATTCCCCATAATGATTTTACTCATCACATGCTTCCATAACTACATGTGAAGACTTCTCCACTAACTTCTTGCATGAATTCAATTATTGGTTTTAATAAGTTAAATGAGGTGGATGGATTCGTTTAAGGCACATGGTTGAAAATATATGAGATATAAGGTTGACACTTGTAAATAGAGGATTTTATTTCCCATAGGCCCACATTGTTTCTCCCCTCTAGCGGAATCATAACTCGTCTCATGCTCTTTGAAACCATATTGGACTATTATATATTATATTCTAGAATTAATATTTACATAGATTGAAATCACCATGGAAAACATACCACATGGTCCATATAAGAATATTTACATCATACATTCCTATTCATTCACTGGTTAGGCCATGGCCTTGAGCTCCACATTAGGAATCCATACTAGCATATTTGCATCATTTACACACAAGGTCATTTATTTAATCTCATGTGACATGAATTCCATAATTATAACCACACATTTACATTGTATACATAATCTAATCCAATACATCATAGGGCTTGAAATTGAGGTATTACATCCCCCCTGGCTTAGAATAGCACCAACCTCGGTGAACCACTACACATGTCCATACTACTTTAGTTTGGAACTCTCCCACTACTACAATACAAAATTGTAGTGTCACATCATCGTGTAATTTTTTGTTGAAAAAAGATCATTTTGCATGACACAGCACATGATGCACATGGGGGCATTACAATTTACATCATAGAGTGTATTTTTGTTTCATTGTGTTTGATGTGCACTTCATGTGACATCATATTGGCAATAATAATTACAACATAGTCAGTGTTTTATGTTGAATTTCCATTAAGTTGTGTCAATTTTTTTTTAAAAACAACATCATAGAGTCATTTTTGCATTAGATTTGCATGAAGTGAAAATTATTTGAATCAATTTGGAGACACTATGCATCATATAGTGTCACTAAGATTCATATTATCATTGTTCTAGCAACATATTTTAACTTGTTACTGTCAAAACACAGAGCTTGTGCATCATATTTGCATCTTCCAAGCATCATATTACTTCATTTATGTGTCATTTTAGTGTTACTTTTGTAATGTTATATGTACTGTAATGGGGTCATTTTGCATAAAATTAGTTTCTTTTTTGCATCATTTTAATGTCACAATTATGTCTTTTTAACATCAAAATTTTATTATTAATGATTTTATTAATTTTATTATTATTGATTATTTAATTAATTTTATTTAATTTACTATAATTTTTATTATTATAAAACCAACAATGAGAAATATTGTATTAAAAGGGTTGTAGCATAGCTATCGACAAAACATATAAAAAGTGTTGTTGTGATAATTAAAACAAAACTTGCAACTTGCAAATACAACATAACGAAAGTTTGTCAACTCCTATGAAAGCTACATTCCAACTATTAATGCAAGTGTAATGCTTGAAAAAGATACCCAAAATACAAACAACTTTAAAAAACATACAGACTAATTAAAGCATGTTGGTTGGTTTCTTACTCATGTCCTCCCACGGAGTGTTGGGAGATCTGCTAGTCCACATACACAACTTCTTTGGACCTATGTACAATCTCTTCTTCTTTGAGAAGACCATAGGTTGAGTTGATGGAAACACACTAATTTGAAGTAGTAGATAAGGAATCCTTACATAGGTTAAGAACCAAATGTCACAACATATTACACTCTACTTCAAGCACATCCATTTTTCTTCCTTTGTTGGACAAAAAGGTTCATAATATTTTCATTATGAGTTGCACAATGTTTCTCATCATCATGGACACTTACGAAAATTGGCCAAAGAGTTATATTGTTACCCTGAAGAGTCTCATCATGCCTTTGTAGTATCCTTCATATTTTTTGTAGACAGTCTGAATCCATGTTGATAGAAATAGTAGATAACGAAGCCAAAAGGAGATAGAATAAACTAGAGCTAGTAAAAAGATGGAAATGACCATAACCTAAAAATCATTCACCAAATAACTTGAAAAAAATTGTTGGAACAGAAGTTGGAAATTTTGAAGATTGTTGAGCAAGGAAAGTGAACCTAGGGGCATAGAATTATCTTCCCTATACCTAGCCCTCAAAATTCATTGAAATAAAGAACCTAAAACCATAGCTAGGAATGCAAGCCCTTGGGAAACCTGATAGGCACATTCCAAAGACCAAACCTCTAAAAAATCAACCAGAGTAATGAGTTTATTATTACCAAAGAAATAAGACACTGATATTCTCAATATTCATAATCCAATAGATGGGGAGAGTCAGAGTGAGGACCTTTAAAACCTCCACCATAGTGAATAGACTCGAAAACAAATTCAAACCAAGAACCTAGAAAATTACACAGGAGTCAGTGCTTAATATCCACATTTCTAAACAAACCATATATATTAATATCCCAGCTTGCATGCATAAAACCATAATTAAGGGGGGGGGAACCAGGACAAGAGTTAAAAGTTGCATGCCACAAATTGGGACATGTGTCCTTTCAAGTCCTTTCCACACACATAAAGGTAGAGATAATGGTTTCCATATATATCTGGTTATTAAATGTGATACTATGTGTCTCAAAAACAAGGTGGATATGAAACATTAGGGGATGAAGGTGACATTGGACCTCAATTTTTAACCAAAGTTCCTTGAGCTGAGAAGGTAGCCTCTTCCTGTCCATCCAATTAAATTTCAATTTTTCAAGTTTTGGGCTATTAGGGACCCCTGTAAATGAAGGAAAGTCACATACATGTTTTCCTTGCATGTAGGATGTGTGTAGAATGCCCCACATGCACCCTTAGTGAAGGGAAAGCATGTATACATGCACATATCCCTTCACAAAGGTGCGTGTACCCCTACTTTTTGCAAAATAAAATGCTTCTAACTCAAAATTATTTCCCAAAACGTGCAAGTGGTTAAAGATGCCTATTTTCTAGAGAGAGAGAGAGAGAGATGAGGTAGTTAAACTTGTCATAAATGATCAAGAATCCTTGGATGAACTCTAATATTGTGGTATCCTCAATTTTTTTATAATTCCCAATATGTGTGACCAAAAACAATTACTACAGACATTTGTAGGGTATTGGGAACCTAACCAATATGCATTTGTTCTAGATTATGAGATACTCGAGATCAAGATTAAGGATATTTACTTCCTCGTGGTTTTTTCTCAGTTAGGAATGTTAGTAACCCTAAGAGGAGGAGGATGTGGGAGTGGTTCTATGACAATTGAGTAGTATGTACACACCTATTTCACTGTGGGGACCCAAAAATGGGATCCCAAGTCTCGATCATCAACATTGAAAGCTTGATTCTGAAAATAATCCTTCTCACTATTGCATGGATGGAAAGTTTACCAGCCTTACATCAAACATCATGCATGCATATGTTCTATGTGGTAGAATGCTTGAGGTCTATAATGTTCGATTGGCTCCTTGCAAACGTGAATACACAGTTGATGGATTGTTGGTTATAGAGGTAGAATAACTTTGGGTATGGAATGTAACACCTTGTTTTCTCCCAAGACTGTAATTATGCACAAACTTCATATGTTAACAATATTAGGCATGTAATTGTGTTTTGATTTAATATAAACACCAAAATAATGACTGAGAGGGAACAACCTTGATAAGTAATAGCCATGATAAACCAGAGGAAATTTATGAGGTATGTAAATGTGTTGAACCTGCACAGAAAATATCTAGCTAGCAAATGACATACACAGTTTGCAGAGAAAATATGAGAAAAGAGAAACAAGAGAGAAAGAATGGAAGAGTTCTCATTAACCAAATGAATGAATGATAATTTACACATGATATACTTTGTATAACTTAACTAATTTAAACTAGAGGAGAATCCAATCCACCCTAGTGGTGGTCTAGAGTGATCTGGACACACACTGGTAGTTATGGGAGTAAATTGTCACCTAGCCTAGTCTCTCAGGCAGTTATGGGAGTTAACTTCCACCTAGTTTGAGTTAACTAGTCTCTCAGTCTTCAATTAACTTACTGAAATAGAGTGAAGTGAGGAGGAAATCAGGGAATCATGAGTAATTTTCTATTCTGGTGATAATACCAAGGACAATTCCCATTAGTTGGTGATGATCCTAATGATGCATGGTGATGATCCCAATGTGGCATCTAGACTCCACTCAACTGATTAAATTGAAGTGTGAACTGAAGAGAATATTCTCCTAGAGGAATATTCTGATCCCTAGACTATAGGAGATTGAATAATGACTAGTAAACATAGGGAAAAATTTAGGAAAAATAATTCCTATGTGTGTTTGAAGTATCTCCAACAAGGTGGAGGGACTGATGGGATGGTTGAGTGAAATGGAGATGAGATGCATCAATGAAGAAAATAGGAAGATTTCACATCAAGCTAATCTATTCTTACAAACATGATGACTTCACCTACCAGCACACCGGACTGATGGAGGAGACCACATGATCATTAAACAAAACATCATAGAGGTGGTTTAGTAATGACTGCGACAGTTGGCCCATATAGAGAGAGAATGGAAAATTTAATAACCAACACGGGAAATGCACCACAAAACACCCCTTCAGATTACGAAGAGCGAACTAGTGGTTACATCTGCAAGACATTGTAGAGATCCTGAGGGGATGGATAAGAAGATCAGGGAAGGAAAAATGCAACACACACAGGATGAGAGAGTATGGAAAAACATAGACACGTAGAGTAGAATAAGGGAGATAGGAAAACGAGACCCTGCAAAACGGAGATGGCATCCAGGGACTGAGGAATGCAATACAAGACTTAGAAAAAAAAAGGATCAGAGATAGGAAATAGAGCGCAAAGGCGTGAATGTGTTAATTGACAAAGAAAAGAATAGATTTATGGAAGAAAGTAGGAATCTTGTATGAGTTTTTTATGATCACCCTAAACAAAGATGACCCGGATTCCTAAACTAGAGAAATAATGGTTTGCAACTTGGTGCTTACTGGACAGAAACCGACACTGGTAAAGGGAGGTTATCGAGGGATTGTTAAGCAGAGAAGGGCCTCCCTTGTGTAGAGGAAATCCAGTTGAGAAATCGCTTGATAAACCTGTAGAAACCCAAATCCCATTCGAAGGTGGAAACTTTTGTTGTGTCAAAGGGAGAAGGAGAGTAACCTTCTTGGATCATTGCAAACTTGGAACCCTACTGAGTCCATTTCCTTGGCGGTATCATGGCTTGGCATGGGGGTGGCATGTTGTAGGAAGTGACTCTACAACAAGGCTTAAGGTTGGGAAGAAAGGCATCCTCTCTCAATCATTTGGATTAGATTATTCCCTTATCAGATAAGTGTTCATCTATACTGAAACTGACTGTGAATGATTTATGTGAATGCTCATGAATAGAACAATTGTATGATAGCACATATAAATGCTTAAATATAAGGGATTTTGTTGGCACAAGGGCAGACCTAGGGTTCAACGCTACAACAACGCACCAACAAAACCCTAACTACTGGCCCTTTCGGCAACACCTGCGAAGCAGATGAAGTCTCACTCAAGGTAGAAGCAGGGGTGGTTGCAAGACTCAGGTGTCTGCAAACTTAGCTGGGACACAGATCTGTGATTGTGATACTTAACAGAGCACTTAGAATCGACAGTTCATCAATATTTAACCATTATCTACTCCGCAGATAAAACATAGCATTGCATCATTCATTCAGATCTGATGTATCTAAGCACTTATCATAGAGAAGTAGGTTAGATCTAACAGATTCAGGCACTAACACATTCATATAAGTCAGATCTAACATCCATATACATTATTAACACAAAGCATAAACATATCTATCTATCTATATCAAAGAACTTATCAATTAAGGACATAAACACATCAACACATTGCACAAAGTAGAGCAACACAGCATATACGTGGTTCACCCCCACCCTGTGGCTACATCCACCAACTCTTCTTCTTTATTATCTTTGTCAAGCTTCTTACAGGAACATAGCATCAAAATCCTACTCCGCAGAAGAGAGGAGATCTACGTGTACTCCACCAGATCCTCCTTCTTCAAGATAGGTTAAAGCACCAAGCCTTCTTACAATTACTTGCATGTAGCTCTGCAAGTCTCACACAGTATGCACAGAGCACTTTACAATCTTGATCACACAGATCCAACTCTAGCACTTAGTTATTCCTTATGATCTCTTCTCATTAAATTTCCTAGTCATTTATATATACTTTACAAAATAGGCCTAAACATGGTTAAACCCATAGGCCAACATCCCCATACTCATTACATAATCCCAAATCCAAAAAAGGACCCAAAAAGGGGCCGAGATCCTGGGATTTATGTTTCGTCTTGCGCTCCTCCTTCGACAAGTTGTCGAAGTCCCAAAATAAGTCAACTTGAACAAGGATCTCCCAAAACTTGGTCAAGGGCCAATAGGCCCCCAACACTCACCTGTGACTCGTCCTTAGTCACTTTGATCTGGGTGGTTCTGCTTCAAAATCCTCAAGATTGGTTGGAGCTACTTAGACTTGCTATTGTGCCATGACCTCTTGTGCAGTGAACTCTTGGATGACTACCTCATTCACAGGTCCCTCTAGGCATTGTTCAATTGTAGTGACAACCTGCTCCAATTCTTCTCCTCGCCTTCGACCTCTATGAACAATTGGTAGGAATTATTTTGTAGAGGTTGGAGCCTCTGAGTTACTTCCATAACACTACTCTATATAGTTTGGATCTATTTTTGGGAAGTGCGCTATTCTTGGGAGAACTTTATTCTTTCCACAGCTGACAGGGGCTTCAATTGCGCTTGTATCGTTTCAACTTGATACTTTGCCTCTTGGAGCTGCGACTCCAGTTCCTTCAGTTCTGGATTCTCAGTGAGTTTCTCGTAGGTCTGGGCACTACGACCAGTAAGTTTCTTACATTCCATAGAAAGGGATTTTATTCTCTCAACTACGCTTTGATCAGTTTCTTCTCTTTGATCCCTTACATCCTGTGGAGTCTCGAGTACTGCACGTAGCTCTAAGTTTCGATGCGTTGTTGTAGTTTTTGGATAAATTCTGTGAGATGCTATACTTGTTGCATGACTCAATCCTCTTCCTTTATTTATATGACCATCACAGAGTGAAGTGCTCTGTTGACCTCTTCTTTCACTTCGATTTGCTCCGCGAGCAATTTTTCTTTTCCTTTTTGTATCTATGCTTTTTCTTCATCGAACTTTTCTTGGAGAGTAATCTTTTCCTATTCTACAGCTCGGCGTTGCTCTACAAGTACTCCTTGTACTTGCGCCAAATCCTGGGTGGCTTGTTTTGTTTCCTCTTGTGCTCGTTGAAGGCGAGCTTCGACTGTCTCATCTAGTCGGTGGATTTGGGCTGGCTCATCTCCCAACTTTTGTTCTCCCGATGGCAGAGGCAGAGTGGAGACTGTGCGGTTGGACTGAAGGGCCTATTATACCCCTCGAAGTGCAACTTCAATCCTATCATACATTTCTTCCTGCTTCACTCCTTGTTTCTCTACTATCTCTAGTGAAGCATCATTCAGGGCTACTATGATGAAATCAAAGTCGTCGGAGGTGAGGACAGTCTGCATCTTGGTCATGGTGGCTTTCGATTTCTTCCGAGAAGAAGGTTTTGGGGGGGGAACCTTAATATGATTTAAGGGATCAACCTCATCTCTGGGCGGTGTTACTTCACTAGGCTTCTGTTCAGATTCTACTTCATCACCACCCCCTCGGTCAAGTGATATGGACACGGTCTTCACTGACGTGTTGCTTAAGTTTTGGACCTCCTCAGTCTTCTTCTGTCTGTTGGTTTTGGGTGTATTATGTTCTTTATCAGTGTCCTTTTGGCGTCAAGATAAGATATCTCTGCGAGGTTGGTGGGGATAAGAAGTTCAACGGACCATTCCTTAGTGATTTCCTCAAGGTCTTATTCTGTAAGCTTATAATATGACTAGAGTTGCTCTTTATGTTCATCTACTCATGTTGTAATGTAGATGAAGTGTCGATTTGTGTTGAAATTCATTAGGGGTCGGAACCTTTGTAATGTGTTCGGAGTCATGTGAGGCTCGGCTTCGATGGATATATTTAGCTGGAGGTAGTATGTATGAAACACAACATTTGACTGCCACTATTTGTTCATATCAGTTGAATACCACAGGGTAGCGAACTTCGTGGCAAGTGGTTCAAATGGCTCTATGTCGGGGAAGGTCGCTCCTTCTGTCATATCCCAGGAAACAAATGCAATGAGGACCAGAAGCCAGTTGAAATGAAATTCATAACCCTGATCTTTTGCTTCTCAGCAATCTAGTTCCAACTAGTTAACTATCTACTTCACCCAGTTCATATGTAGGCCTTTTGCGCACTTCCCTGCGAGGTCAACGACAAAGCCGGTGACTTGCGTTGGTCGGTTCTTCCTTACTAACTTTCTAGCTATCAATTGGAATGCTAGGTGCACTGCACCACTCTAGATGGAAGCTACCTTGTAGCCTCTTGTTCCCTTCTCAACGTTTCCATATGTATCCTTGATCTTCTGTGCGAGTGTGCGATCTATGGATTTTCCTGGATAAAATTCCTACGAGTCAAGTCCTTGCATACTCAGTCCTGTGATCCTATGGATTAGCATTGGGTCAACTGTAATGTGGAAATCTAGCCATAAGTAGTCGTCATGGTAACACGACAATAGTAGCTTGACACATGCATTGACTTCCTGGTGTCTTCTGAAGTGTGGGATCTTTATGACATTCAGCAAGGTGGACTACGCGAGGTTCATCGTCCATGACTGGGGGATTATCTTTGAATTTTTCCCCTTGTTTATGGTTAGGTACTTGTATGGGGTGAGAATACCATAGATCTTGCGATCTCCGAGGTTGAAATCGTTTAACTTCAATGCTATGATCTTATCTTGCTTTGATTGAACTGTGTGTATCCCCTTCGGGAGGTACGTAGTGATCATGGTGTACTCGAATTCTCTTGGCACACTATCACGATTCACCATGCTAGCCAGAGGCAGGATGTAATTGGGAAATATGGTTGGAATCAGTTTTTCATTTACGAGTTCATTTTTATGCTTGGTTCTCTTTTCTGTTGATGGTCGGGATGGCCCTGATCCGCGAGTAGCCGACGGAGAGGCTTGCACCATTCTCGTCGATGAATCTTGTATACTTGCAAACATTGACATGACTCTTTCAGTCATGAGGTCGATCAGAAGTTATTCGGCAACTTTCTCTGCAGCACTGAACTCGTCTGACATACATGCTCAGGGTTGGAAATCTTATGGTTCGAGGAGTAACTTAGACACTGCAATAGGATAGAGGGAAATAGCGCAATGATCACTGTGTAAAATCAACAAGTCTGCGGGCTCAGATTCACAGTTATCAAAAGTGTTCTCGGTGCATGGCGCAACGGGATAAACAGATAACATGGCAATGGATTTCTTGCAATGGTCGAGAAGCCTCCATTAACTATGTTATGTTCATTATGGCGCGGTCCAACGGTCTAGTGGCAAACCATAAATTTATTTCTACCCGTTCAGGGGGTTTAACCGAACGGTTATATTGGTCCCAATGGCTATATTACTTTTCCCTCACGAAGTGCCATATGACGTTGTTCTGTTATCCCGACGAAGCTCCAGTTTTGCAAATTTTCCTTCTGCGAAGTTCCCTCTAGAACCTTTTGTAACTTGTCGATCTTAGCTCTCTTCTTACTTAGCTTTCTATCTTTCTTTCCAGTGAGCTTCGTCTTGGTATTCCTTTTTCCATTATGATTCTTATTTTATTTTGGCATAGTTACTTCACGTTGTTGATATTCTTTCCTAAGATTCGAGGGTCATACTTCTTCTTTATCTGGAACGGGTACTTCAATCTTTTGTGGGTCGTCTAGTGTTCTTGCAACTTTGATATCTGGGTCTCTGGTGTTAAATATCTTTGATCTGTTCTTTTGTTCTGCAATTAAGTGTGTGATCCTTCTAGTCAAGAAATTTTTTAACTCTTGCTTCTTCTGCTCTAAAACTTCTTCTTCTTCTTGCCTTCTGGCCTGATCTCTTTCAATCCAAGGTTTTCCTAGTAACATGGTAAATGGGGCGTTGTTCTCAATAAATTTAATAATCTCAAAATATTCCTCTGTCAAAGTCCCATTGGAATTCATAGGTATTCGGATGAGCTTTCCACATAGGTTTACCATCTTTCCTTTGAATAGACTTATTCCTCCTAATGAATGAATCATAGCAGGCCTTCCTATAGCTTCCCAAGTTCTCTCTGTCATGATATTCACCTGTGTTTCCTGATCTAGAACATAGTCAATGTCTAAGTCTCTTATTCTTGCTTCAAGGCATTCTTTTTCTTTGAATATCTCTGATAAAATGACATGTCGGTGATCATTCAGGGTGTCTTTCATTTGTAGCAATACTTTCTCTGATTCTTTCTGGGGTTCTGCCATAATCGTAGTTTATGGATCTGCCATAGGGTATTCTTGTATCATGTTCATTTCTTCAAGCTTAGAAATCATTCTAGGGCAATCCAATACTTCATGGTCCATAGCTTTGCAACAAAGATAACTAGGTATTCTCCCAGGGCATTCCTTAGCAAGATGTCCTAGTTTTCTGCAACTGTAACAGAGGGTTAATCCTCTCTTTCTTTTAAATTATCCTCATCTCTTTCTATACTGCGTGCTAGGATCATAGTAGCTAACCTGCAAACATTTCTTTCTAGGATCTTTCATCCACTGGTTAGTCCAAACACTTTTTCTATGCATAGGTATAACATATTTTTCACTATTCTTATCAGATCTACTCATATCAAATCTTCGTTCATCTATTAATGCCCTAGTTTTCAAGCTAGGACAAAATCTATCAAACATACCTAGATCCATACTTTTGAAACAAAAATTTCCACTTATCTTACTTCTACAGAGCACAAATCTTTTAGATCTAGAACTTTTCAATATTCTTACCTTTATCAAAGCATAGAGATTTCAAATCTTACCTCTTTTCTTCAGATCTGACCTCTTTTCTTGGCACAAAGCTTCACAAGTCAAGTAGAATGTTGTGCACTATGGAAACATATCTATGCACAGAGCTTTAACAATTTCAGGTCGGATATTTTCACAAAGCTTCTTCTTCCTTAGTTCCCAACAATCACAGTTTCAAGTCCCGGCAACGAAACCATTCGTTGGCACAGGGGTAGACCCAAGGTTCAACGCTACAATAGTGCACCAACAAAACCCTAACTATCGAACCTTTCAGAAACACCTGTGAAGCAGATGAAGTCTCACCTGAGGTAGAGGTAGGGGTGGTTGCAGGACTCGTGTGTCTACAACCTTAGCTAGGACATAGATATGTGATTTTGATACTTAACAGAGCACTTAGCACCAACAGTTCATCAATATTTAACCATTATCTACTCCGCAGATAGAACAAAGCATCACATCATTCATTCAGATATTATGTATCTAAGCACTTATCATAGATAAATAGGTTAGATATAACAGATTCAGGTACTAGCGCATTCATATAAGTCAGATCTAACATCCATATACATTATTAGCATAAATCATAAACAAATATATCTATCTATATCAAAGCACTTAGCAAGTAAGGACATAAACACATCAACACATTGCACAAAGCAGAGCAACACAGCATATATGTGGAAAACCCCCACCCTGGGGCTACGTCCACCAACTCTTCTTCTTTATTATCTTTGTCGAGCTTCTTACAGGCACATAGCATCAAAATCCTACTCCGCAGAAGACAGGAGATTTGTGCGCACTTTGCTACATCCTCCTTCTTCGAGCTATGGTAAAGCACCAAGCCTTATTATAATTACTTGCACGTAGCTCTACAAGTCTCACACAGTATGCACAGAGAACTTTACAATATTGATCACACAGATCCAACTCTAGCACTTAGCTATTCCTTATGACCTCTTCTCATTACATCACCTAGTCTTCTATATATACTTTACAAAATAGACCTAAACATGGGTAAACCCATGGGCCGACATCCCCATACCTGTTACATAATCCCAAATCCCAAAAAGGACCCAAAAGGGGCCAAGATCCCGTGATCTCTGCTTCATCTTGTGGTCCTCCTTCGACAGGTTGTCGAAATCCCAAAATAGGTCAACTTGACCAAGGATCTCCCAAAACTTGGTCAAGTTCCAACAAATTGTTTGTATACTTAACCTATGATTTTGAAATTCGTAAGATGAGTTATGTTGTGATGTTTATTATTTCCTGGTTAAATCGTAAAAATTAATAAATACAAATTGTTACCGACTATAATATTATATACATTCCCTGTGTGGAGAGTCTACAAAATATTGCGAGGCTTCAATCTTAAGGTTGACAGTTTGTGAGGGTCAGAGAATCATCTTGAGTTCTCGAGCGTCCAAATAAAAGTTTTTCATAACTCAAAAAATGGCTAAGTCCTTAGAGTGGACATTTATGATTCTGTAAACCCTGTGTTGGTCAGCAAAGAACAACAATCGTTGATCTAAAGATATCGTGACCATTGATTGGTGGGATGTTTGGAGTCACTACTTTGGAGATATCCCTCGAACATTATAGGAAATACTTTGAACGAGAGAATCTGAAACAAAACCTTTCAGAGTAAGGAATTTGGAAGGAAATCTCATGTGTTGTGAGAATAACTCCGAAGAAAAGACCCTGAAGTTGAGCCAGCCTAAATCGTAGATATGGAAGTGGGAGGTATGAATCCCTAGTTGTTGATAATTATGGGTCCCACTTAGCAATTTGAAATGGTGATATATGATTGGGAGCGTCATTGATAAGACATGTGTTAGTATTTGATTAGGTGACCGGATTGAGTGCAAGTCGAGTTAGCCCAGCGTTGATTGTCATCGAAGTAATCCTCCAATGGATTAGGAGTGTGAGTTTGATAGAAGGAATATATATACCGTAGGTCAAGGTATGGATATATGGCACGATAGCCATCAATCTATTGTGAGTCCTGTCTAAGTTAAGGAATGCATTCATAATGTCATGGTTGATTGGCCTACCAATGGGGAAGCCGGAGTGAATTATAGAGCGACGGGAGTCACTCACCCATCAGTGGATGATTCGAGTGTGGTCAATGAGGCAAGAGAACCTTATACTTCGAATAGATTTCAACCGTCTGTCGGAATATCGTGACTTTCATCTATGCTCGTCCATCAAGGGGAGGGGTATATTCCTCGAATACCTTGTTTTTGGAGTAGTGAAATTTCTCAAGAGGTTCTAGCTCCAAACGGATGGCATCAAAATGGAATATTCTTTGATACTATATCCGTCGGAGATGAGTGATGAGGTTAGTGGTAGAGAGTTCGAGCAATAAAAAAATCATCCCACGTGGATCAAAATCTCCTCGTGGCAGTATTGACAGGCGTCCCATAGGTGAAAATTTACCACCATGTCATATAGAAAGTGTGATGAGGTTTCACATTGACGCCACATGTTAGTGGTATATAGGCCTAACCCTGAGAACTTATGAAATCCATAACCTTCGATCTGGAGCTGAGTTTTGAGAGAAATTACCACCATTGGGAAGATATCGACAAGCAGAATACAATGGAATTTTCTAAGAGAGGATTTGAGATATTTTAGAAAAGAGGAAATCCTAATATCCCCACCCGTAGGGGTTGGGTGTGTTACAGAGTGGTATCGGAGCATAGTTCAAACTCTAGGATTGAATGGGTCACCAAGACCACTTAATATTGTTTAAAAAGGATTTATGTTGTCTAGAATTTGTGACTCAGAATACAGACATGAAATTCTAATGGTGATTGTTGTTTCAACATGTAGGATGAATTGAAAAATGCTCACATAAGTGAATGGTGAAGTGCAGTATGGATGACCTCTCGCACCTAAGATATGAAGAATCTGATGGCCAGAGGGATAGGGAAACTCCTCCAGATTTGATGGCCATTGTGAGGATTCTGAAGGTAGATAATGAGAGGCTTATGAGATCCCATGTCTAATAGGTAGAGTTGAACACAGTTCTACTGCAAAGTCTATCCTAAATTCAAAAACATATGCAGCAAGGTCCAAGCAATGTAGAATTACAACATTCGGAGAGGTTGGAAACCCCATCGAATGCCCAAAATCATGGACTGTCTCACAACGATGTGAGAAATAATTCTTCAAAAAGAGAGCATCAAGGCACTAAGAGAGGTGGATTGAGAGGAGGAATTTCCACAAAGGCCTCTAGTTGGAAGACTAATTCAGCAGGACAGTCCAGTGATTCTAAGAGGAGAAAGAGGAAGAAATATTGGAGTTTTATGACTGAAGAATTCAATAAGGCTAATCCACCTACCTTGGATGGAGAAATAAAGAAAGGAGAGGAAGTTGAAGGATATGGCTATTTATCTTGAAAAAGTACTTCTGAGTACATAACTACTCATATTATACCAAGGCAAGGATTGCAGTGTTTAACCTGAATGGAGGGGCTTCCATTTGGTGGAAAGAACTCAAGGAAATCAAAAGGATAAAGGAAATAAAATTAACCTTCAAACAGTTTGAGAGATACTTTTGCAAATCTTTCCTATCTAAAAAGTATTATGATGACAAAATAAAGGAATTCTATGATCTTAATATGGGGAAACTCGCCTTAAAGGCCTATGCAAAACTATTTATGGAATTTTTGAGGTATGTTCCCTACCTTAAGGATGAGAAGGAAATAATCCATCGTTTTCTCAGTGGGTTACCAAATTCATGTTGGATTACTGAGAGTGGGGATGAATCAGTAATAGCGTAATTATAATCATTTTTCTTCAAATGTTATATCAATGTAGAATTATTATCCAATAATGAGAAGTAAGAAATAAAAAATCACACACATACACAGTACACCAGTGTTTTACGTGGAAACCCAAATCGGGAGAAAACCACGGAATGTTTTTTCTTATATGTCTTGAA
>ML781223.1:769555-785101 GCA_009831015.1 Picea engelmannii | reverse complement strand
CGTTACCCACCAAACAAACTTGGGTCCATTACCCAAACCTGGGGTCTCCAACTTCTCATGGCCATAACTCTCTAACCGTGAGGAATTATGTAATGTTCCACATACCACCGGAAATAAAATGACAAGCACTATCCATCTAGGATATTTTCCCTGAAAAAATCACTTTCCTTCATCTCATTATTCCACAATTAAGAATGGGTTCTCTTACTCCACAAAGCATCTTCCTATGATGGCTTTCACCATAAGGGGACCACTTTGGAGTTCATCCATATTTACTTCTTATCAACCATGAAGAAACAATAATGAGTCATATTTACATCAAACAATGTTGGGTCCATTACCCAAGCCTTTGTGCTACGGGGCTTTCTTCAAGGGTTGACATCAATGACAACCAACCTTAATCAACAATAAAGGAATTTTGTGATCTTAATATGGGGAAACTCACCTTAGAGGCCTATGAAAAACTATTTATGGAATTGTTGAGGTATGTTCCCTACCTTAAGGATGAGAAGGAAATAATCCAGCATTTTCTCAGTGGATTACCACATTCATACCAATATCGAATTGATTTTAAAAAACCCAAGACACTAGAAGACACCATTGGGAAGGCTAAATGTTGTTATGATGAGTCTGAGCACAAGCATGAGTCTCATAAGGATTGGAAAAGAAAGGAAAATAGTGGATTCCAGAAGAACAGATTCAAGTCTTTTCCCCACAATATTTATGAGAAGGATGCACAGTTAGGTCATCCAAGAAAAAGTATGCATCAGCAAACATTTTCGTCTCAAAGTGGGAATAAACCAACAGAGCAAGTAAAGGAAAGAGAAAAGGATCCTAAGAAAGGACCTTTGAAATGTTGTGGATGTGGAAAGCCACATTTATTGAGGGATTGTTCCCACAGGTAGCATGATAGTAGAAGAGTATATAACGTACATGTGATAGCTACAGTCAATGATGTAGCCAGGAGTGTATCATGAATCTATGCAGTGGTAGAAAATCAGCAAGCAGACCAGCAAGCCTCTATGGAGGAATTGGAAGGTATCATTATTGAACAACCAATCTCTATTTTAATTGACCTAGGATCTAATCTTAGTTATGTTTCACTTTGACTGGTTGAGGCATGTTCATTGCAGATAAAGAAGTACATGTAAAGACTCAGCTTAATTAAATACAAAATTTTAATTCAATTAACATATAATTGCCTTACGTAAATTATTCATTCACTTCAAAAGCATAAATATTATGCATAAGTTAAAATCTATCTACAGCATGGAAATAACTCAACAAATCACATATAAATACCTGTTTCTGATGCTAATTCTCGTCAATATGGTTGTCCCTTCCCTGCTACCTTTCTGTTGTCTTTCCTAGCCTGATGAACTGACCAAGACTGCCCAAACCGACTATCCACCCAGCCAGCTAGGAGCAGCCTGTCCGGCTCCCTAGCTCCAGGAAACCAAAAGGAATCCTGGCCCCCGTGCCCAAAACCCCAAGCAACCTAGTGCCCCCTGCAATGATACTCACAGTCTGAATTACTCTCCCACAGAACCAGAAAAACCAAGCCATGAAACCAGTGCTACCGTCCCCCTCCAAAATCCAAAATCCTCCTCCAAAAGAATGAATCCTTTCCCCGTAAGGCTCTCCCCCTCATATCCCCTTTCACCGACTCTTCCTTTCATTAAATTCCTTATCCCCACATTCATTACCTTATCCTCTTATTTAATGTCTTGTCCCATTTATTTAATGTTTCTTATCCTTTTATTTAATGTTTGTTATCCCATTCATATACGTAATTTTTAATAAATTAAATTATTAACCCTATTAATTCTTTACTCACATAATTAAAGAGTTGATTAATAATTGATTAACCATTGACAATTATGAACAAATAATCAATGATAATTAATTAGTTAATATTATATAAGAAACAATTATTGTTTAGCTAACATCTTAGGACAATCAGATTATCAATTTAATTATAATTAATAATCCTTTACATTTATTTAAGCAGGGTCGTTACAGTACACCAAAGCGTGGTTAGTTCACTTAGCCACTGGAACAAAGAGGAAAGTGTTGGAGGTCATTGAAGCTTGTCCAGTTCATATGGAGGGATTTCAAACCAAATAGGATCTAAATGTGCTACCCCTTGATTCTTATGACGTGTTGTTGGGAATGGATTGGGTAGATTCCCACTAGGAAAAATTGAACTGTTATGAGAAACTTCTAGAATGTGAAGATAAGGGAGGAAATATGAGAATGTTTCAAGGCTTTCGAAATCCAGTCTCTATGAGACAAATATCAATGTAAAATCTCAAGAAGTTTAGCAGAAAAGGGTGTCATTTGTATGTTATACAAGTACTAAATTCAAAATAAAGTAGTGAGTTGAAGGTTGAAGATAATATAGTGTTATGGGAGTTCATGGATGTGTTTCCTAAGGAGGTTCCTAGATTACCTTCGAAAAGAGACCTTGACTTTTCAATCGATATCATGTCAGGAGCAATTCCATCATCAAGAGTGCCATACATGATGAGTATGCTTGAGCTGGTGGAACTGAAGATGCAATTGAAAGAAATAATGGACAAATGTTACATCAAACCGAGTGTGTCCCCATGGGGAGCACCATCCCTATTTGTAAGGAAGAAGAATGGTACCTTAATATTATGCATTGATTATCGACAGCTAAAAAAGATGACCATCAAGAACAAGTACCCCTTTCATAGAATATACGATCTATTTGATCAGCTCATAGGGGCTATCATTTTCTCAAATATAGATTTGATATCGAGATATCATCAAGTCAGGATTAAAGACGAATACATCCACAATACAGCCTTTAGGACAAGGTATGGGCACTATGAGTATGTTGTGGTTCCATTTGGACTTACAAATTCACCAACTTCATTCATGTGTTTGATGAATAGTGTGCTCAGCAAGTATTTAGACAAGTTTGTCTTAGTTTTTGTAGATGACATTCTGGTGTATTCCAAGAATCGAGAGTAGCATGAAGAACATCTCATAATGGTGTTATAGGTGTTAACAAAGCATCATCTATATGCCAAATTCAGCAAGTGTGATTTCTTTAAAAAGGAAATCCAGTATCTAGGCCATGTAATCTCAGCCGAAGGAGTCGTAGTGGACTCTACAAAGATCAAAGAAATCATATATTGGCATGCCCCTAGAACCGTGATAGAAGTGAGATCCTTCGTGGGATTAGTTGGATATTATAGGAGATTCATCAAGGGATTCTCCAAGATCGAAAATCCTATTACATAACTTCAAAGGAAGGGAAGGGCGTTCCTGTGGTCACAAAATTACGAAGATAGTTTCTAAAAACTGAAACAGTTGTTGACCAACGCCCCTATTTTAAAGATTTTGAACTTAGAAAAAAGACTTCTTGGTTTGCACAGATGCTTGAAAGGAGGGACTCGATGGATTTCTCATGCAACAAGGACAAGTGGTTTGTTATGAATCATGGAAGTTGAAAGAACATGAGTAGAAGTATGCTACCCATGACCTAGAACTTGCCACAATTGTACATGTGTTACAGAAGTGGAGACATTACCTGCTCGGGAGGATATTTATCCTCATGACTGACCATTGTGGTCTGGAGTATTTTTTCTAACAACCAAGGTTGAATTCTATATAGGCCAAGTGGATGGCATCGATCAGTGAATTTGAATTCGAAATCAAACATATAAAAGGAAAAGATAAAAAAGTAGTTGGTGCGCTCAGCCGAAGCATTTAGAAAATGCACTTAGCAACAGAAAGTGTAGGAGAGTCCAACATTCAACAGAGGATTAAGACCCTCTTGTCGAAAAATGAGTTCTTTAATCAAGTGAGGAAAAGTTGCAGTAAGAACCTAAGGAAAAGAGCTACAAAGGATATCAGCTAAGGGATGATAATCCATTAATATACAATAAGAGGCTATATGTGCCTAATTCGGAAGATCTAAGGCAATTGATTATGGATGGGTTACAAAAGAGGCCATACGTCAGTCATCCTAGTTACCATAAAATGCTGACAGTAGTTAGGAAATTTTATTAGTCTTGGGATGAAGCAAGACATTGCTCGTTATATTTCAAAGTGTTTAGAGTGCCAACAGGTGAAATTCGAGCATCAAAACCCTTTGAGACTGTTGCAACCTTTGCAGATAACATAATGGAAATGGGAAGTGATTTCCATGGATTTTATCAGACGTTTACCAAAGATAGTCAAACAGAGATAGTCAAACAGCATGATGAAATCATGGTTGTAGTGGATAAGTTGAGCAAGGCAGCTCATTTTATTCTCATAAAGTCTAATTTTAAAGCCATAGACGTTGGGAATATTTTCATGAAAGGGATATTCAAGTTTCACGGTTTTCCTAAAACCATAATTTCATATAGATATGTTAAGTTCACCTCAAATTTGTGGTGAATCTCATTTGCAGTTTTAGAGACACAGTTGGCATTTAGCATGTCCTACCATCTTCAAACTAATGGTCAGACCGAAAGGGTGAAAAAAGTGTTAGAGGATATGTTATGAATGCATGTTATGCATAGACCCAAGTAGTGGGAATAATATCTAACTTTGGTATAATTTGTGTACAATAATGGTTATCAAGAATCATTAAAGATGAGCCTGTTCAAGGCTCTGTATGGAAGGAAGTGCATAGTTCCAATTAGTTGGGATAATCCAATGGAAAAAGTTACACTTGGACCTGAATTACTGAAGGAAATGGAGAAAGTCATAGTTCAGATAAGGAAGAATCTGAAGATTTCCCAGGATAGATAGAAGAGTTAGTTTGGTAGCAAGAGAACCCTGGGAGAGTTTAAAATAGGAGACCATGTGTGTCTCTGGGTTAAACCCAAGATAAGTTCCTTGAAAATGGGGATGTGTGCTAAGTTGAATCCCCGATATTATGGAAATTTTGAAATCCTAGAGAGAATAGGACCAGTAGCATACATACTTGCCTTACCACCTACTATTAGAGCACATAATGTATTCCATGTGTCTTTGTTAAAGAAATATGTATACAATTCTGATCATATTATTGATTAGACTGTAATACAGGTGGAACCATAGGGAGAATTCCAGCCAGATCCCCAATGCATCATGGACAGGAAAGAAACAATGCTTCGAAATCGAGCCATCGTGTAGGTCAAGGTGCAATGGAATCACTTTGGAGTTTATGAAGCTACATGGGAGTTGGAAGATGCCATGATATTGGCATACCCATTTTTTTTTACTATATAATTATAAATGCATGGTGTTTTAAACACCTAGAATAGTGTTTCTTTAAGGGGGAGGGGAATGTAACACCATGTTTTCTCCCAAGACTGTAATTATGCACAAAATTCATATGTTAACAATATGAAGCATGTAATTGTGTTTTGATTTAATATAAACAAGAAAATGTTGACTAAGAGGGAACAGACTTGATAAGTAATATCCATGATACACCAAAGGAAATTGATGAGGTAGAGGGACTCATGGGATGGTTGAGTGAAATGGACATGAGATGCATTAGTGAAGAAAATAGGAAGCTTGCACAAAAAGCTAATCTATGCTTAAAAACATGATGAATTCACCTACCAAAACACCAGAATGATGGAGGAGACCACGTGATCATTAAAGAGAAGGTCATAGAATTGGTTGAGTAGTAATGACTGTGGTAGTTGGCCCATACATAGAGAGAATGGGAAATTGAATAATTGACGAGGGAAATGTACCACAAACCGCCCCCTTGGATTATGAAGGGAGGACTACAAATTAGATCTGCAGGATGTTGTAGAGATCTCGAGGGATGGAGAAGAAGACTGAGGAAGGAAAAATGCAACTTACGCGGGATGAGAGAGTATGGAAAAAGATAGACACGCAAAGGAGAGTAAGGGAGATATGAAAAAGGGACCCTACAAAATAGAGATAGCATCCAGGGACTAAGAAATGAAATAGAATATTGTGCGGGAAAAAGGATCAGAGATGGGAAACTGAGAGCAAATCCACGAATGTTTTGATTGAGAAAGAAAATAATAGCTTCCTGGAATAAAATAGGAATATTTTCTGAGCTGTTGATGATCACCTTGAACAAAGATTACCCAAATTCTCGAACTGGAGCAATAATGGGTTTCATCTTGATGCTTGCTCGACAAAAACTGGCACTAGAAAGGGGAGGTCACCAAGGTATTTTTAAGAAGAGAATAAACTCCCTTGTGCAGGGGAAATCCAGCTAAGAAACCACTTGATAAACTTGTAGAAACCCAAAGCCCAGTGGGAGGTGGCAACTTATGTTGTGTCAAAGGGAGAAGGAAAATAACCTTTGTTGGCCCTGGGTTATGGAAGGAAGCGAATAACGAGGAAGAAAAGGGAAAAAGTGAGCTTTGCGGGAGACACAATGACTATCATTGGGTCGAAGCGAGCAAAAGAACAGAAAAGATGGAGTGAAGTGCAGAAAATTAAGTCGTTGGATGAGGAGATCAAGGATGATAGATCAGTAAGGGAGAGGGATTGAGGAAGACTCAGAAAGTGGGAAAAGCCACCATTGGATGCTTTGGAACACCGCGCGAGAAGGAAGGAAAGACAGGTTGGCGAAGCCCGGAAAAAGAGGGTCAAGTTGACCTAGGGTTTTAGACACCTAGGGCTTTTGTATTTAGGGTTTTGGCACCTAGGTTTTGGCCTAAGGCTGTCGGTGAGGTATTGTAATGTATAAATAAAGGGAAAGAGGAATTTGGTTGGGTTGGTCATTGAGTATTGGTATGATATTGTTGTTGATCTAGCTCTATTATTGTGTGAGAGATTATTGTATTGGGGGAGAGAAGTGCTAAGAGAGAGAGCCTTCTGGTATTGTAAGATATTCATATTTGTGTGAAGATCAAGTACTGCAGTTGGGTGCACAGGAAGGGGAGAGAAAGAGAGTGAATAAAGAAGATCTGCTAGTTGAGAGCGCAGATAATAACTGTATGTTTTTCCTTAATAAATCATAAGCACAGTTATGTGGATGTAGCCCTAGAGAGAGGGTGAACCACGTATACCTTTTGTTGTGGATGTGTGATTGATGCTTTGATCTCTCTTGTTGTTGTATTATTGTTTGCATTGTTGTGTTAGATCAGATCTATAGTTGTGAAGGAAATATCTAGCTAGTTTAATGATAGATGCATGTTATGTTGTTGTTGCAATAAGAACCACTTGATACTCCCCTGGTTATAGACATCTCTGTCCTGCAACCCCCTCATAGATGCTTCGGGTGAGACTGCATATGCTTCATATGTTTTTCTAAAAGGGCCAGTAGCTAGGGCTTGTTGGTGCACTCTTGGAGCTGAACCCTGGGTCTGCCCCTATGCCAACAAATGGTTACGTTTTCGGGAGAGGGATCATTTTAAGGGAATGTCAAGGTGGTTCCCATCGAATATGGAGATTCAAAAGTGGGTAGAGGATCAAGAGAAGGACTTCGCTGAATCCCAAAACAAGAACCCTAAAATAATCACTGAGGATTGGCTACAAAGATACATCTTCACCGAAATTCATGAGATCTTCCTTGGAGGAATCCATCAAGAGCTACACGAGTGGTTGGCTAGGTTAGCTAACACACAGTTTGAAATCAGATCTAGACCCCTTGTGGTTTGGACACCAGCATTGATCTAGAAGGTTAAGAGAGTCGACAAAGTTGTATCTAGAGCAGTAGATCATTGGTTTGATAGAACCATCGGAGGGTATATCACTGAGTTTGTTGTTGACAGAATAGAATCGTATAGTCAAGCCGAGAGATACTTTTTCAAGGGACCCAGAGGAAAATTTTTGCACTCCCTGAAGCTAAGAAGCAAGATGCTCTTGCATGAAAACCACATTTTGAAGATATAGTAGATTGATCGGACCTAAAAAGGCTAATGTTCAAGATCTTGAACAATGACAGCGACACAGAAGTAGGACATACGCATAGTGGGAAAGTATTCCACGGAGTTCACCTTAAGAATTTGTTTAAGAAAAACTATGAAGAAAAAGGTTTCTATAGTGGAGAAGAGGCATATCTAACCGATGAAGAGCATCCAGAGCCCACCAGAATAGAAGAAGGGGAAGTTGAAGAACTGCGCCAAAGAGAGATAGAAACCTCAGGAACTGCGCGAACTACTAAAGTAAGTATCGTTAATCCTCTTGTTGTCTCAACAATACCTAGCAGTCAGAATAGTCGGACCCACCAGACTCTTCAGAGTACTATTACCAATAGCCCAGCATCTACTCAGACAAGAACCCTAGTCAGCTTTATGGCAGATGAAATGAGACTCCCTATCTTTAGAGGAGATGGATCTGAAGCCCCAGATCGGTGTTAGTTTCTATGTGAGGCCATATGGAATATTAAAAGTATCATTGATGAAGCCATCAAGAGAACCCAGTTCAGCACTATGCTAAGGAACCGTGCATTGAGCTGGTACATGAAACTTGTCCAAGGACTGGCACAGCCTAAGCCCCTGAATGAGATCAAGAATGCACTGATTGCATATTTTAAGAAACCTAATTTTGAGTCACAATGTATTACAGAACTAAAATAAATTAAACAAAATGTAGCAGAACCTGTTTGGGAGTTCAACCAGAGATTCAAGACCCTAACAGGCCGATTAACTTTCCATATCCCTGATGAAAAAAACAAAGAGTGGTTCATCACTACGTTTTTACCACACATAAGAATCCATTTGATGCAGGAGAAGATTGTGTCTTAGGCAGAATCTTTGGAGATCGCCATGAAGCTTGAATCAGCACCGATGGGAGAATCTAGCTCAGGCATTAGCCAAATCATGAGCCAGCTAACTAGTTTGTCTTTACAGGTCGAGGATATGAAGAAAGACAAGGAAAAAGACAAAAGGGATCATATATGGTGTGTCAGATGCAGATTTGAAGGCCATGATAAGGAACACTTCCCTTTATTTCATGAGTACTTTGCATCAAGAGCACCGAGCCCCTTAAAGCAAGTTAACCTACACTAGTGCGAGGTATGCAGAAATAGGCATCGCCCAGGTGAGTACTACTACATGCATAAGTATGTCTAGACACCCACAAACTTGTATTGTACATTTTGCAAATCAGTGAGGCATGATGATCAAGATTGTAGAGCTTATTATCTAATGCATGAAAGGTCGAGAGACATATACAAAATTCAAGGCGAAGTACAACAAGAGGGAAAAACTCCGTAGTACAACTCTCCGGGGAGAGGAAATTTCACTCCTCACGGTGGCTACAGAGGATGAGGATGAGGAGGAAGTATGGGCTGAGGCCGAGGACAAATAATTTGTTACAACTGTGCGCAGCCAGGCCATTTAGCAAGGTATTTTCAGAATCCCTGCACAACCTGTAGTTACTATAACTCCTTTGAGCATGTCATAGAAGAATGCCATGTGTTGCTAGCTAAACTTCAGGGAAAATGAGGACCCCAGCAAAACCCACAAGTACAACTGATATATGTTGAACCTCGTGGAGCAGACCCTAGAGTCATTTTTATTACTCAAGGAGGCGTTTCTACAGGAGAAGATAGAGCAACCCAAGGAAGGAATGAAAACGACCACAGAGTCAGGAAAGCTACAGAAAAGACCCCAATGTTCTATGCTAAGAAAGAAAGGAAGATATTCAAGGAGGCAAGGAAAGAGTTCAAAGGAGATCAAGGATCTTCATCAAAGAGACAACCATAAATCAAAGAATATGGCATGCCTCAGGCGTTTGATCCATCTGCATCACCAACATAAGGGAAAGAGGTAAGAAAACTCATGGAATTTTTGCACACTTGTGTTAAGTTGATTCAAGATAAAGGCGTTGTCTAAGAATTACAAGATCTCATCAAGCAGTATGAACTAGGAAAAATAGACCCTTTACTGAATAGAGCAATGCACCAAATTGGAAGAAGGAGAAGGACAAATAAAGAACTACACTTGAATGCTCAGATAAGAGAGTATGAGATAGACTATGTGGTCCTCGACTTAGGGTCAGAAGTCAATGTCATGACGAAGTAGACTTGGGCACTGATGGGAAAACCCAAGTTGATATATTCCCCTATCAGGATTCGCATGGCTAATCAACAAGTTGTCAGTCCATTTGAACAATTAGAGCATGTCCCAGTGGACATTGATAGGGTAAGAACCTTTCCAAATTTTGAGGTAATTGAAATTGTTGATGATAGTTGCCCTTACCGTGCGTTGTTAGGAATTGATTGGGCCTTCGACAATTCCATTGTTGTTGATTTAAAGAAAAGACGCATGACATTTGAGAAATATAGCCTTAGGGTCATTGCACATTTAGATCCAAATGAAGGTCCACGATACACAGAACCTGTCAGAGAAGAAGACCATGCATTTGAATTGGAAAACATCTACAAATTAACGGCCAGATAGCAGGATTATATCAACCCTATAGCTGACGGAAATCTGAGTTGGTGAAGTGATAGCGCATGTTCATCTGATTCCGAAGAAGTGTTGGAGAACTGGAAGAACCAGATGTACTAAGTATCTACAAGAAGATGTGCTAGGCTAACTGTTGTTGGGAAAAATACCTTACGGACTAGCAAACTAGGGTCAGACTTGCATGCAGATTTTGACCGTAAAGAAATTACTTTTTAACGTACCACCCAAAACTTAAACCCCTCTTTCACGATACATGCATGGAAAGGAACTACTAACCTTTTTACTGATGTTTGGTGTAGATCCTTCGTTGTTCTTTACCCGCTTGCTTGTGCTGCTCCTTCCAAAGTTAACCTGTAATCAAGACAAACAACCACGCATGCATGCTACTTTTCTACTTGAGGGTTAGAAATTAAGCATAAATTACACAAATCCTAGATAACTCATGCATTGGGACTTGAAAAGTATTATTTTATTATTTTCAAAATGAATCAACTTACAATCAAAGTCGAGATTGGCCACCGCTCCTTGATCCTGATCCTGGGCTCCTCCTCTTCTTTTGTCCTCCAACTGCTTTGCGTTAATTCTCCTTAGGTTTGAGGAAAGGCTAAAGGGTTGGGACAATGGATTCGAAAAATGGACAGAGTTTCTTTGCTTATAATTTTCGTCCTCCAAATGGTACCCCTACCCCTTCTTTTATAGGCTAGAAGGAGCTAGGGTTTTGGATGAACTCTCGGCCATGCATGGCTGAGAGTTTCAGTTAACTGACCCATAGCTTTTTGTCCCATCGGAAACTTTCCTATTTTTGTGTTTTGTTAGGTAAACGCGGGTTGTAGTAGGCCTGCCAGCGTTCACACGCGTGCAGTAGTGGGTTAGGGCACGTGTACCTTGACCCAAGAGGATTTTAAAGAGTTTGTTCAGCATAGTTTTGGCAAGGAAGGGATATGAGTTGGCCTGATGTCAGGTAAGCATGTGTGGTGAAATTTAGGGTTATAAAAGATGCCCCCTAATGTGTGAGGTCAGAAGAGCATCTGATGGCTGAAATACATTACCAATCTTTTACCAATCTGTACTGATATGCTGAATGAGTGAGCCCAAGGATCAAGAACTAGGAGGTGTCATCTGCAAGATAACAAATTTCTCACCGAGGCGGGCATACCCATGCGAGGGATCAAATAGAACCATGGCTACCAATCAAATACACTGTAGATCCATGTCAAATAACTATAAAGAGTAGCCATGAATAATACACAGTGGAGCTACATCTCGAAATCAGAAAGATATACATATAAAGTATCTATCTCCCAGAAGTTGATTCGACCTGATGGTTGTACTTTAGAGATCGAGCAACAACTTCAAAATCTTCTAAAAATCAGGCAGGAGTGTAATATGAGTGTATGACTGCACTACCCAGAGGTCTTCGACAGCTCGTCAATTATGGACTTGATAATCTTGATGATCGGACTGAAGGCTTCAGTGATTTCGAACAAAGACTTGATTGGACGTTCAGGATGGCCGGGTATGCGAACAAGAGACATATTGCAGAGGGGTCGACTCAGGCTCAGTGACAAACTTCCCTTGGATAATAGCATGACAAGTGATAAGACTTAGGCAACATATCTATTAATCATAAGTCTACGAAGTAGGAGGCAACGCAAACTCTCCATATGTCTGGAAGAGTAACCAAACGATGGAGGACACAACTCTAGATAGTGAGAAAAAGCTTCCTAAGGTCGTACTACATCCCATAGTCTGATGATCAAACGGACAGATGTGCTTTATCCAAGGGCGACTCATTATGTTGCCAATAAAGAAAATACTTTTCCCATCCTCTTTTTGGGGTATATTTGATTTTTTTGTTCTTTTTGGTCATTTTTGAAAAAGAATAAAGGAATATTACGTTACAATGGAGGAAAGAGTACGGAAAACATACAAGCTCAAGGCACAAGGACAAGACTGATGTTCTGGTGAAATAATACTCGGGAAAAATCCTCCGACAGCCAAAGGTGTTAAGACGCAGAAGAAAAATGTCACAAGGCTGATGGATAAGGTATGCAAATGCGATTGATAGAACACACAATGGTAACGTCCTTCGATGTAATTTTAACGAACCCAGAGAAGGGAATCTCGGTGGTTTTTCATATTTAGAGAGTCTTAAAAAGCATAAAAGGAGACTCCACTAGAGTACCTTTTTCGAAGATAGTCTAGTCGATTCGAAAAAGGGATAAACTAGCACCAATTTGATGTCAATTCAAAACCATTTTAACGAGTGTGACAAGGACAAGATCACTCGGCTATTTTTTCACTTTTAAGGAGTCTGAAAAAAGCTTAACTATGGACTCCGTCAAGAATATTCTTCTGGACCATTTTAACGAGTGTGAAAGAATAAGGTCACTCGGCGATCTTTTCAATTTTAGGGAGTCTAAAAAGAGCTTAACTATGGACTCCGTGGGGGTTTATTTTTCGTAAATTTAGTCCCTCAGGCCCGAAAAAGGAATAAAATTATACCTGAGGATACTCTTCTAAAGAATGGAAATTCAATAGAGTATTCCTTTGTTTGTACAGTTGACCGTCCGGACCGAAAAAGGGGTAAACTACCGCCGAACAGATGTGACTTCAAATTTCAGTTTAACGAGCGTGAAAGGTCACAAGATCACTCGGCAATCTTTTCATTTTTAGAGGGTCTGGAAAGGGCTTAAAAGGAGACCCGTTATGTTTTGGGAGTCCGGAGGATAAGACAAAGAGTGAAAAATACCCATGCAAATGAGGCTCAAACTCATATTCAGGAAAGACTATACGGACTCCCGAGCCTACAGTGTTGTTTGAAACGGCATGGACACCATAATCCAACCAGGACCGACCTAGGGCATCCATGTTTTGGTAATCTCTACCACCAAGTCGCGACACTTCTTTAACAGATATGACGGTTCTGTGTCACAACCGGTTGGGATCGATCCTATATCATAAGAAAAAAGGCAATGAGATGCAAAAGTTGGGGTAGAATCCTAACCTATATGCTCAAGTTGATTTTTGAAAAAACAATTTTTTTTTATGGACCGTCAATATATTTTTTTTTATTTTTTCAAAACTCAAAAAAAAAATGTTCCAATACCTGATCAAATCCCTCCCACATAACTCCTGGATCACTCAAAATGGTTTTTGGTATAAAGAAACTGATAAGGGGGGCCAAAAAAAGTGACAAAAAGAGGCCAAAAAGTCTATAAATAGAAGTTGGCAGCTCATTATCACCATTGTTGATTTGGAAATTGACTCTGGAGCCAAAAGACCCCCTTTGCCAAAGATCGTGATTCCGGGAGATACAGTGGACGAAACGGACTTCTGCTCGGACCATGTAAGTACAAACTCCCTTATCTAGTTATTCAATACTTCCATTTTAGCAGTTAATTGATTTTTTGGGTGGGCGTCAACCTCAAAAAGGTCGGCCCTAGGTACACGCGGGCTGTCCAGAGACAGCCCACGTGTACACGCATGCAGAGTAAAGTATGCACGCATGTACACGTGAATGTCGCCTCTACAGGTCGCGTGTACCCCCCTATATTGATGAAAAAGTAAATGAAAACATGTATTGACCCTCCTTTTCCTTGTTGTGTTGGCAGGATGTATGTCCAGTGGAGGGAAAGGGAGAACGAGGCCTCCAATGAGTTAGTGGCTGCAGATCCGAATGTTGTGGCCGTGTTGATGCAGTGTGGTTTGTTAAAATTATTTTTATGTTTGTTCATGCGCGCGCAACCAAGGCTACTGAACGCCTTGATTGATTACTGGCACCCTGACACAGAGGCGTTTATGTTAGAGGGGAAATCCTTGGTTCCCACCACTAAGGATATTTACTTTCTGATTGGCCTCTCGAGGAGAGGGGAACCGGTCAATTTTCAGACTTTTCCTGCGGGGCCGAGCAAGGTCTCGGAGTTGATAGATGAGTATTGTGAGGCTGGGACCGATCGTAGAGGTTCCTCGATACCTGTTAGCAAGATTACCAGCCTTTCCCTACAGACTATCCTGTTGCTTATTGGGCAGATTACCGGTTCATAGCCGTGCATCAGGCTTCGCGTGCACAGATGAACTGTGCGATCCAGTGTATGAATGCACAAATTTTTGATTGGAGTGCCACACTATTGGAGTTTATGAAGAGGCAATTGATAGATTACCGACAACGGACACATAGGAACTTTGGGTTTGGGACCATCATGTGTTTGTTCCTTTTTGAGAGAGTTTCGTGCTTCAGTCCTCGGCTGACAGTACGAGGACATCTGGCCACTTTCCCCATAGTATGCAGATGGGCAGTGTTACTGCCCCAACAGGGTGGTGGAAGGACCATGGAGGCCTTCAACGACGACTTTTTTGCTTGGTTGTCACGACAGATCCCTGTGATCGAGGACTACCCATATGCGGGGATCGACTTCTCTAGAGATCCAGAGATACTAGTGCCTCTGGGTGAGGAGCGAGGGGAGATGGGTAAGTCTCCACCTGTAGTTTTTTTGTGTGCATGTGTAATTTTTATGTCTTTTTGTTATATATATCATTTTTTGTATACCAGAGTATTTGATGGGTGAATGTTTATTGGATGCAGATGTGGGACCCGTGCGACCTGCCGACTATCCACGGAAAAGGCGTTTCCCATGGCCAGAAGCCGCAGTTGCCGCCGCTGGCAGAGCAGCAGTAGCAGAGAACCTCCCAGCAGGAGAGGCCGAGAGGGTTCTTAGGCGAATTGAGCGGAACTTCACTGCGCTCACTTGCACAGTTCCCATGGCAGAGATAGAGGACCTGTCGTCGTCCATGCAGACGCATGTTGTGGGGGCACCTCGGACATGGGTCCGATTGTTTAGGCGTTTAGCCCATGCAGTAGATGATTATAACAAGGCCCATAGGCCCTGAACAGACTTTATACTTTTATGTTCCACGAGCACCTTGTTGTATATATTTTTTGAGGGCATAAGCCCGGTGACTCGTTATTGTTCCCACTTTTGAGGCGCTTGCGCCCATCTATGTACTCTGAGGATTTTATGATTTTTATATATGGTTTTTATCTCTTTTGTGTCTTATGGATTATGTGTGCAAAAATGTATTTACATGTTTATGTCCATGATCTTTTTATATGTGGGCAAGATGCCAATCTAAAATGTGATTAGCTAGAGTATCTATGATTTGGTTTAATCTCCTAGGAACATGAAAA
>ML781223.1:739361-768869 GCA_009831015.1 Picea engelmannii | reverse complement strand
GAAAGTGACTGCCATGGTCAGTGACAATCTCTCTTGGGACGTCGAACCGTGCTATAATCTGGTTGAATAAGAAGAGAGTTGCAGTCTCTCCATCATCTTTAAACGTTGGCATAGCTTCGACCCACTTAGTGAAGTAGTCGACAGCTACGATGATATAGCGGTGCCCCCTTGTGGACGGGGGGTTGCATGTAGTGTAATCAATCCCCCACTTAGTGAAGGGACCAACTGTGATGACAGGAAACATAGGAGCTGGATGTGCCCTCATCTTCCGAGAGAAGATTTGGCACGGATGGCACTTCTTGACCGACTCGATACAATCTTTGATAAGTGTGGGCCAGAAGTAACCTGCTCGTAAAATATTTTGGGTTGTTGCCAACCCAGATAAGTGACCGCCACAAGCTCCTGTATGACAATCGTTGAGCACTATGATAGCCTCCTCATGAGTGAGACATCGATGCAAGATGCAATCTACACCTCTCCGATACAACGTATCATTGAGTATGAGATAATTCGTAGCCTAATGGTGTATCCGCAAACGCTTGTCATGAGAAGCAGAGGTGGGGCACTTCAAAGTCTGGAGATAGATCAGTATATCTTTGTACTAGGGGTCTGAAGATTCAATCAAAAACATATCCCCCCGGATAGGCGATTCCTCAGGCACAACGTCACCTGACTCAACCGAAAGTTCCTAAATAAGTTCTGCGAAGACCAATGACTTCTTGGACTTGGATGAAACGAAGTCTAAGTCAAATTCCTGGAGGATGACCATCCATCTACTGATTTTTCCGCCGATAACTCGTCGTGTCAACATGTACTGGAATGGATTCACGACAGCGATGACGGTGCTCTTGCGAAACAGAACATAGTGACGGAACCGTTGAACAGCATGAACTGCTGCCAACGCAAGTTTTTCGAGATGGGAATAATTAAGTTCTGGTCCTACGAGGCCTCAGCTCAGGTAATAGATCACGTATTCTGAAAATGAATCATCTTCCTGAACTAAAACCATGCCTATGGTTGACTCTGCGGCAGCCAGATATAATAAGAAATATTTGTTATAATTAGGTGGTCGTAACAGAGGTGCAGTTGTGAGGGCGTGTTTTAATGCGTCGAAAGAACGTTGAGCGGCTTCGTCCCAGAAAAAGGGATCATATTTCTTAAGTAAACGCATAAAGCCCTTGGTGATTTCGGCATAGTTGGCGATGAAGTGTCATAAAAAGTTTGCCTGATGCCAGGTAAGCATGTGTGGTGCAATTTAGGGTTATAACACTAACCGGAGAAGTTCGTTGGATTGGCATAATAGTGAGTAATCTACCCACATTTGATGGATTGAACCGCTTAGAAAACTTCTTGTCAGAATTTGAGACAAGTGTACCAACACAACAGAGGTTGTTGGCAATGGATGAGTCCATGAAATCCAGACCAGCGAGATGGTGGGGGACACATAAAAGCAATATTATAGACTGGACACAATGTCAAACTCTGATGACAACGCGGTTCTCATCATAAGACGGAAGCTGTGAAACACGGTACACAGGTCGAAGCTACCCAAAGGACCATGTACGAAGCTGCGAAGAGGCCTGGAGTGAAATTTCTTGAGAACAATGGGTACACAGCTTCGTCAATATGTTGGATACCACCCTGATTAACTGGTACCTTCAAGCAAAGTTGTGCCTTGTCACTTTAGAATGGGAAGGTATGACCCAGAATTTTATAACCACCTTTTTGTTTGATAGTGAATTTCCTTCTGTAGATCAAGCACTACATATGGTGAGACAGAACGTATTCGAGGAGGCATCTAACCTCCCTTTTGAGCAAGAAGAGGATGAATGGACTGTGTCCCTCCAGAAACTGCAAACCTGTTACAACATTAATGCCGACGAAGACGATGATCCAAGGAAGGTGAATATCGCAGAAACAGAAGGTCAGAGAGATGTGGAAGGTCCAAGAGTGGAACTGCCATTCATTGGACAACCGATAAAGATAAAGAAAGTCAATATCGAGACAAAGGAGACATCGAATCTTTCCAATGTCAGAGATTACTGGGACGCTGCTACCATTGACAAAATCATAGAATTATTGCATGAGTATCAGGACTTGTTCCCGACCAAGTTCACTGATATGAAGGGAATCAAAGGACCTATGGGAGAAATGAGAATCCATTTGAAACCAGACGTGAAGCCAGTCAATAAAATGGCTTCTCCTCTTTCAAGAATATGATTTTGAGATCATAGTTAAGCCAGGAAGAATGAATAAGGGCCCAGACCACCTGTCAAGGTTGGAGCATGGTGAAGAACCTACCAATATGGAGGATGCACTACCAGATGCACAGTTTCTTGCCATTAGAAATATTGATGACCACTTCGCAGACATAGTCCAGTTCCTATCAATAGGAATAGCTCCAGCAGAATACATAATTCCACAGAAGAAACAGCTAGTGGTGCACGCTGCAGATTTTTCACTAATAGCTGGTCAACTATATAAAATGGGACCTGATGAGATCTTAAGAAGATGTGTGATGGAGGCAGAACACCCTATGATCCTCAAAGAATCTCATGAAGGCATTGCAGGAGAACATTATGCAGGAAAAGAAACTACGCAGAAGGTTCTGCGAGCTATCCTTTGGTGGCCTACGTTACACAGAGATGCTAAAGAATATACCAGAGCATGCGATGTATGCCAGCGAGTTGGAAAACCATATTGAAGAGATGAGATTCCATTAGCACCACAGATGACCCTACAAGCATTTGAAAAATGGGTCATTGACTTCGTGGGACCTATAAACCCACCAAGAAAGTGCACAGGAGAAAGATATATTATCACTGTGACAGAATACCTGACTATATGTACCAAAGCAAGAGAATTCAAGGAGTAGAGTGCAGCTACAGCTGCGCAGTTTATATTTGATGACATAATAACTAGGTTTGGATGCCCTAAGGTCCTTATGAGTGATCAAGGTACACACTTCATCAATAAGACAGTTGAAGCCATGACTGAAGAATTTCCATTCCACCATCAGAAGAGCCCACCTTATCATCCACAAGAAAACAGAATGATTGAAGCATTCAAAAATATCTTGGAGACAGCGTTGACCAAGATTTGCAGTGTGAATAGGGACGACTGGGATTTAAGAGTACCAATAGTATTCTGGGATTATAGAACCACTTGCAAAAAATTAACAATGCAGACTCCTTTCAAGTTGGTTTATGGTCTTGAAGTTGTTGTCCCAATGGAGTACTTGGTACCAAACTTAAGGATTGTTGCATCTACAGACATGGATGATACTGGCGCCATTCATGAGAGGCTAGCACAGTTGGTCGAACTAGAAGAAGACAGATTCATTGCAGGCTTCCATCAGCAAATTCAGAAGGAACAAGAAAAGGCCTATCATGACAGACACATCAAGAAAAAGATATTCAGGCAAGGTGATTTCGTCCTACTATATGACAGTAAGTTTATCAAACACCCTGGGAAGTTCAAAACGCATTGGCTCGGACCATATGAGATTGCCTATGTTACAGAAGGAGGAGTTGCACAGCTGAAGACATTGAAAGGAGATTTGAAGGAAGGCTTGGTGAATGGGAGCCGGCTGAAGTTGTACTATGACAACCAGTTGCCTCGCAACTCTCAGTAGAATCAAGAAGACAAGGGTCTAGGTACTAGGTGCAATTGAAACTGGGTACCAGACACAGAAAAGACAGTCTGCACAAGGACAAAAAGGAGGCATAAAGCAGAAAGAAAGGGCTTCACTGCGCAGTTGAAAGTCGAAGAAAAACAAGAGGATCAGATCTCAAGTGCCTCAGGACAAGTCACAGGTGAGTGTTGGGGGGCTGTTGGCCCTGGGTTATGGAAGGAAGCGAAGAACGAGGAAGAAAATGGAAAAAGTGAGCTTCGCGGAAGACACAGTGACTATCACTGGGTCGAAGCAAGAAAAAGAACAGAAAATATGGAGCGAAGTGAGGAAAAGCAAGCCGTTGGATGAGGAGATTGAGGATGATAGATCAGCAAGGGAGAGGGATCAAGGACGACTCAGAAAGTGGGAAAAGACACCATTGGATGTTTTAGAACATTGTGCAAGAAGGAAGGAAAGACGGGCTGGAAAAGACCGGAAAAAGAGGGTCAAGTTGACCTAGGGTTTTAGACACCTAGGGTTTTTTTATTTAGGGTTTTGGCACCTATGTTTCGGCCTAGGCTGTCGGTGAGGTATTGTAATGTATAAATAAAGGTCAAGAGGACCTGGGTCGGGTTGGTCATTGTGTATTGGTATGATATTGTTGTTGATCTAGCTTTATTATTGTGTGAGAGATTATTGTATTGGGGGAGAGAAGTGTTGAGAGGGAGAGCCTTCTGGTATTGTAAGATCTTCGGCTGTGTGCGAAGATCAAGTCCTACAGCTGGGTGCACAGGAAGGGGAGAGAAAGAGAGAGAAGAAATAATATCTGCTAGTTGAGAGCGCAGACAAGAACTGTATGCTTTTCCTTAATAAATCATAAGCACAGTTTTTTGGATGTAGCCCTAGAGAAAGGGTGAACCACGTATACCTTGTGTTGTGGATGTGTGATTGATGCTTTGATCTCTATTGTTGTTGTATTATTGTTTGCATTGTTGTGGTAGATCAGATCTATAGCTGTGAAGGAAATATCTAGCTAGTTTAATGATAGATGCGTGTTATGTTGTTGTTGCAATAAGAACCACTTCATATTCCCCTAGTTGTAGACATCTCTGTCCTACAACCCCCTCATAGATGCTTCGGGTGAGACTGCATCTGCTTCATAGGTGCTGCAAAAAGAGCCAGTAGCTAGGGCTTGTTGGTGCGCTCTTGGAGTTGAACCCTGGGTCTACCCCTGTGCCAACAACCTTCTTGGATCATTGCAGAACTGGAACCCTACTCAGTCAATTTCCTTGGTGGTATCATGGCTTGGCACGGGGGTGGTGTGTTGTAGGAAGTGACTCTACAATAAGGCCTAAGGTTGGGAGGAAAGGCATCCTCTCTCAATCAGTTGGATTGGATTATTCCCTTATCAGATAAGCGTTCATTTGTACCGAAACTGATTGTGAATGATTTATGTGAATGCTCATGAATAGAACAATTGTATGATATCACATATGAATGCCTAAATCTAAGGGATTGTTTGTATAATTAACCTATGATTTTGAAAGTTGTAAGATGAGTTATGTTGTGATGTTTACTATTGCCTAGTTAAATCATAAAAATGAATAAATACAAACTGCTACCCACTAGAATACTATATACATTCCCTATGTGGAGAGTCAACAAAATAGTGCAAGACTTAAACGTTAAGGTGGATAGTTTGTGAGGGCCATGAAATCGTCTTAAGTTATTGAGAGTCAAAATAGAAGTATTGTAAAACTCAAAAAATGGCTAAGTCCTTAGAGTGGACAGTTATGATTATGTAGACCCTATGTTGGTTAGCGAATAACAATAATTGTTGATATGAAGAGATCATGATTGTTGATAGGTGGGATGTTTAGAGTCACTACTTCGGAGAGATCTGTCGAACATCATAGGAAATCCTTTGAACGAGAGACTCTGAAACAAAACCTTTCGAAGTAAGGCCTTTGGAAGGAAATCTCATGTGATGTGAGAATAACTCTGAAGAAAATACTCTGAAACCCGAGCCAGTGTGAATCATAGATATGGAAGTGGGAGGGATGAATCCCCAGCCATTTATCATTACAGGTCCCACTTAGACATTCGAAAGGGTGAGAGATGATTGTGAGTGTCAGAGAGAATACATGTGTCAGTAGTTTATTAAGTGACTGGATTGATTGTGAATCGAGTTGGCCCAACATTGATTGTCATCAAACCAATCCTTCGATGGCTTAGGAGCGCAAGTCCGATAGAGGGAAGATATCAACCATAATTCAAGGTATGGAGATATGGCATGATAGCCATAGATATATTGTGAGTCCCTTCTAATTTAAGGAATGCAATCATAACACCATGGTTGATGTGGCATGCCATCGTGGAATCCGGAGTGAATTATAGAGTGACATGAGTCACTCACCCATCAGTGGATGAGTCGAGCATGGTCAATGAGGTTGGAGAACCTTAGAATTGGAATATATATCAACCATTTGTCAGGAGATCCTGACTTGCATCTACATCCATCCATCAAGGAGAGGGGTATATTCCTTGATACCTTGCTTTCAGATTAGTGAAACTACTCAAGACGTTATAGCTCTGAACGAATGGCATCGAAAGGGAATATTATTCAATATCGTATCCATCAGAGATGAGTGATGAGGGTACTAGTAGAGAGTCTGAGCGATAACAATGATCATCCTGCATGGATCGGAATCTCCTCACGGAAGGATTGACAGGTTCCCCATAGATCAAACGTTTTCACCATGTTAGACGGAAAGTGTGATGAGGTGTCATGTGGATGCCACATATTAATGATATAGAGGCCTAACCCCAATAACTTATGAAGGCCATAACCTTTGATCTGGAGCTCAGTTTTGAGCAAACTTTCCATCATTTGGAAGCTCTCAACGAGCAGAAGATGATGGAGTTTTTTAAGAGAGGATTTGAGATAGTTAAGAAAAGCGAAAATCCTAATATCCCCACCCTTAGGGGTTGGTTGTGTTACATGGGAGTATACTTTTCTCGTTCTTCCTCAAGAGGCTCCCATTGATGTGCCCTCGAATCACACTTACTTTACCCAGAATTAGAGATCCTAGTATGGTCCAATGGGGATATATGATGTATCGGCTAGCAAGGAAACATGTCACAAATGCCTTTGATGATGCATTTTTCAACTGGTAGTCGCATCATATAATTGAAATTGATGACTTTCCCTATGCCAATATTGATTTATATGGAGATATTGACTTAGTATTACCTCCATATGCCACATAGGGAGACATAGGTAATTGATTTTTATTTTCTTAGAAGTTATTATATTTTTATATTTTTTTCATACAAAAATGAAAGAGGTAAAATATTTTTTTCATGTGGAGTAACTAACCAAAAATTTGTATGATGTATATATAGGACCAATCTAGTCAGTAGGGTACCCCATACATCGATGTAGGGGTAGGGGTGAAGAGAAACCCGAAGGATATTTCGAGCAATTTATACAATTGGTCTAGTGAAACCTTGAGGGTTAACCCAAGGGGTACCAATGGCATAAGTAGAGGACCTCTCAGAGCATATACAGAGATAGGTTCTAAGAGTACCACAAGTGTGGGTTTGGCTCTTCTAGTTGGTGGGAAACGCCATTGTTTGTGACCATGAGACCCACATCAATCTAGGGCCTAAGGTGTAGTTGATGTATGGACCCATTTTGTATCAAGCAGTCATACACATGTATAATCACGGGATAGGATGCCTAATTTTGTATAGCACCCCACATATTTTTGTACTTGATGACATTATCTATAAAATATTTACAAATTTTCTATTCTTACTTTTATGTGAAAAAAATAATGTGCTTGCTTATCATGTTATTTACATGTGTGTGTTTTTTTTTACTTAATGTGACAAGTGCTAATCTAATTTGTAATTAGCCAATGCATCAAATAGATAATTAAAACACCTCATAATGTGAACATAAGTAATGAATTCAAAAGCATGCTCAAGAAGTCACACTTGTAGGAACTTTTGAAAAAGTGTAGGATTGTGGACACGATGCACACCATTAAATTGCAACACTGCCAACCATGAATCCAGGTGAGATACTAAATGTCAAATTCCATGTGAAATGGATTCCTATTCTAATTCAATCATTGCATTGTACTCAATGACATTGTTGATTGCAGATCCAAGACAAGCTCCTATTGAGTGTTGGCATCTAAATTTTTGGGAAAATATCATGCACGCATGCACAAACAAAGTTATCCATGCTCATTCAAGTTTTGTGCACACTCAAGCAGTTGTGTGAGGGGTAACAAGAGGTAGATGTTGAAGATCATGATTTTTTAATGTGCACCAATTTGAGTTTTTTGAATGTGTGTCGTTCCAAGTTTTGTAATGCACGCTAGAAATCAAGAAGACAACGCATGCACTCCAGAATCAGGAAAAGAATATTCGGGAAATCTTCCCGAATGATTAATACAGACAGCACAAGGGATCATGGAGCAGCAAGAAGATTAGTTGGCAAGGTAGTTGATATTTCCATGATTCCAAAGAGGCAACATGGAATGCATGCAAGTGACAGAAGCATGTGGGATTGATTGCCAGATGAGTGAGTGGATAAGAATTGATCCATTGGACAATGAGTGGACTTGAGCCATGGATTTATAGTTTTCTCAAGGGAAGGAGGGATGTCTAATTGAATTTTCTATGGAGTACATTTATTATTTTAGTGAATCTAAAAGGAATTTCACATAAGGTCCTAAACGAAGGCTACTGGAAGAATTCCCAGTTTTGAAAAAGATGTTTTCATGGAAAGGGGTTGATGCGAATGGAGCCTGATAAGATGGCTAAGTAGACTCCCATGGCGCTTGAGGGGGGGTGAATGAAAAACCGAGGGAAAGTGAAAGAGGTGATGGATCCATTGAGGAGGATCAAAAATTTGTTAGGATGAGGTGAGGAATAAGATGGACCTAGAATATCAGAGGAGAGAAAGAGTTGAGAGATACGCAAGAAAATTTGAATCAATAAGGAAAGTGGAGAAAAGAAGTGGAAGGAAGTTAGAAAGGGGTGAGAAACAAGGGGTCAGGCCCAGGATGAAGAGGAAGGAGACTACACTAGGAGGAAGTTTAGGAGAGTTTGTTGTGCTAGAGAGGAGCATAGATGAAGATATGCCTATGAATAGGCGCGGTGTTGAGAGTATGGTATATTGCGAAGATATTGTTAGTGGTGTTATAAGGGGCTAGGAAGATGAAGTTCGAACCCCTTAGCTCATGCAGAGTGCCACAAATTTGAAGGAATATGAATCGTAGAGTAGAGGCATAGGAGAAGAAGAGGAAGATGAAGGATCCTCTAGTGATGGGGGAGAATAATTGGCGATAGTGGATGGTCTTGTGCAGATGAAGGTAGAAAACTCTCTAGGTCACCTCACAAGAAATGTTAGAAGAAGATGGAGTTATCCCCCCTTTGAAACACTACCCTTGTGGATTTATAATAAAGAAGGAAGAACAACATACAATGAGGCAATTAGAGTAGGAGAGAGATTAGGAGAAGAAAGAAGAGAAGCGACGAGTGTGTGAGAAGATGAATTCAGTGCTACTTCACCAATAAGAGTATCGATATTCAGATCTTCAACACTCGGTAGTCAAGTAACATGAAATATTTTTGGATTGAAGATGGAGAATCAAGATAGTATACTAAGGTTACCTATGTTCCATGGAACATGTCAAGATGATGCAAAGCATCACTAGTTCACATGTGAAGTGATATAGTCTCTGAAGAGGATCACATATGGGGAAATAAAGATTGTGCAGCTGGAGACCATGTTCAAGGACAGAGCCTTGACATGGCACGTGAAGTATAAGGCCACTACGTCGACGGGACAAGTGAGGTCCCTAATCAATATCAAGAGAGATTTTCTTAAGGAATTTCAAAAACCTAAGTCAGAATCTCAATGCACTACAAATATCAAAGAGATTATGCAGAAGTAGGGAGAAACCATGTGGGATTGTGACGTGATAGGTTGATGTTCCAAATACAGGATGTGTAACAAAGAAAATGGTTCATTATGGGGTTACTTACACGTATCTATGTCCCTCTCACCTAGAAAAAGGTGACGATGCATGCATAAATAATAGAGATTGCAGTGTGCTTTGAGGCTACACCGGGAGGAGGAGAGACATCAGCAAGGTTAGCGCAAGTCATGTCCCAGTTGGATAACCTGGAAATGAAATTACAAGATATGGAAAAGGAAAAATTCATATGTGAGAATGTATGGTGTACCACGTGTAGGTATGAAGGGGATCGCAAAGATGAGTTCCCTATACTTGGTAATTATGTGGCGACGGGCATGCCAAGTCCATTCCTAGCCCGGCCACAAACGAAATGGTGTGAAATTTACAGACAATGGGGCCATGTACCACCCCATTTCCCAACGTGGAGAAATATCAAAAGACACATCATACTCTATTCTGTTAATTCTGTAAGTATGTGGAACATGATATCAACAATTGTCGATCACTCCAGTTGATGCAAGACCATACCCATGATGTATTTTGGGTGCAAGAAGAATAGAATGGTGGTGATCGTGGTGGTGCGGAGAGATTTGACTATCAAGGAGGTCCCAAAGGCGGCTATGGACATTTTTGTGGATAAGGTTATGGAGAAAGGGGAGGTAGAGCCCCCACTTTCTTTAACTATGGATATATTGGCCATGTGTCAGGGTTTTGTACCAAACCAGATTCTCTTTGTGGGTACTATTACAGCCCTGAGCATGTCACAAAGGACTGTCCCAACTTATTGAATAAGTGGGAAGAAAATAAAGAATATTGCAACATGGTCCATGTGGAGCCACATGGAAATAAGAAGAAGGATGAGGAGGTTCATGTCTAGGTGATAACCTGAGGGGGAGCAAAGACAAGAATGAAATTTGAGCATGGTGAAATCTCACGGCAAAGGCTAGAGGGGAAGATAAGGAAGGAAACGCATCCCCCTCCTAAGTTTGATGATGTTCAGAAGAAGTATTTTTTGTGTGATGCATAGAGAGAAATCGAAGAAGAAAGAACACGAGAAGAGTTGCAGCGCACGACACAAAGGTCACTAGAGGAGGCCTAGATTTGTGAAGAATTCCAACAAGTGACACAACTAGAAGAGGCTCACACCTGTGAATAAATAAAGTATGCGACACAGAGGTCATTGGAGGAAGCTCATTTGTGTGAAGAAATATAGTGTGTGATGCAGAGGTCATTAGAAGAAATGCATAAAAAAAGAGGAGATGTGACACGTTGAACAAAGAGAAATTGAGGAACAGGTGCATGAGAAGTTGAAACACATGGTGCGTGAAGAAGCTTAGCATGACTTGGGTCATGAGACAAAGACTGATGATCAACTAAGTAAATTCTTGCATTGTTGTTTGAGATTGTTAAATGATCTTGATGCTACGAGAAATTTTACATAGATGTGAGCAACCTACATGGGGGAACAAGATATTGAAAGAGTTATGTAAAACCCCCTACTAGAAAGAGATGTGTGTCATGTTAGAAATAAGAAGTGCACTGGAAGAGAGTTCAAGATGACAGTTGAACGTGGTAGTTATGGAATGGATGGGGTAATGTGGATTTGGGTTCCAACATGAACATATTTCCAAATAAGTCATGGGATTTGATGGGTAAGCCAAGTTTGTTCTAGTCTTCCATCCAACTGTAGTTGGAAAATCAGTACAGGGTGTAACCCATAGGTTGATTGAAGCAAGTTGAGGTGAAAATGGAAGGGGTAAATACAAAGGTTGATTTTGAATTCATAGATATTATGGATGATTTTTATCCCTACCTTGCACTACTTGGTATTGATTGGGCCTTCAATAATAATGTAGTGTTGAATTTGAAGAAGAGGTTGATGTCGTTTAAAAATGACACCCTGCACATGATTGCAAATCTAGATCCTAATTAAAGGGACAAATATAATGAGCCAGTGGATGAGAATGTGTGGAGCTCTATCATTGAGAACATCTATAAGATCAAGGGGTGCAGGGAATTTTTTATCAATCCCACTATGGGTGGAGGACTGAGTTGTTGGAGCGTGAAGTCCTATCACATTGATTTCAAAGATGCAATGGAAAGGTGGTAGAACAGGTTGTACGAAGTCTCGACCAGGAGATGCACGTGTATCACCACCAAAGTGTGAGAGGAAGAGCTTGGATCCTACTAGTTGGATGGGTCAGATACGGTGGATGCATGTATTTCCTATATGCAGCACATTCCCGAACACCACCGGGTTCGTTATCTTGATACAATGCCCATAGGGATACTTTCACAATGGTGGGTAGTGCATCGAGAACTTCATCATGAATGGGAATCTATGGAAGAGTCTATGAGGGAAATATTCAAACCAAATGTAGATATACATTGATACACATGTTCTTGTGAATGGAAATGGATATCCAAGAAGTGGCGCAGGGTACACAACCAATATCCGAAGGCCTAGTGTGTGTTGTTGAGAAAGCAATCTATACCCTCGATCCCTTGGTTCTCTACTGGGAAAAGATGACAACCGCATGCGCAAGGGATGGAAACAACTACTCCATCTATGCTAACCAAAGGAACGTTCACTTCCTTTGTCTTCCCCAACCCTATTGATAAAACAGATAATCTAGGCATAAGTGTGGATGAACTGGTTAGTGAGTGGATACTACCAGAACCAGTCGAGCCTAGCCCAGTGCCTCCATGGAATAAGTTGATCTGTTGGCCACATACGAGGAAACATTGTGACCTGCCTGGGGTCTCTATGACCAATTAACCAAGGATGAAATCATGTAAGGGTGTGCACAAAGCATGTGCAGTTCCCCCAGGGAATAAGATTTGTGCATGCATGGAAATGTCACTATCACGATCAAAGTTTTATGGTCCCAATATTTTTTTTCCTTAAATAGGTGACATATCCCTTGTACAGTACCTAAGGGAGAGCCTATTAAAGTAGTAACCAATAGTAAATGTTAAAATCCCACCCTGATATTACGCTCATTTGGATATAAAAGGAGGTGGCCATGCGCCATGAATACAAAAGGGATAATATGGCTCGAAAATCTAGAATGTCGACAGACCCATCTCTTGAAACTCTCGATCATTTATGATTGATGGAATAGACAGTATGATATAAGAATGAATGTTATGATGGGGGTTGAAGGATATTGTATGACACTCTAACTAATTAACAAATTCAGGCATGCCTCCCAGTTGTACCATCGTACCCTCCTGGAAACTTTCCTCTCTCTGGGTTAATACTTGGCTAGCTAGGCAATGACCTTCTTATTTCTACAAGAAAGGGTTCACAACTTTAGTAAGGTGGAACATCGACAATGAAATCAAGTAAAAGTGCATTATCTTCAACTTGATGCTAGAAATACACAGAATCCAGTCGTAATAATTGTCATTGCTTCATCAAGAAAACCAGAGCGTCAAAATAAATCTAGGATTTCCCAAGAGCGGTAGATACCAGAGTCGTTGTTTCCTTGACATCTAGGTTTCACAAGATCCTAGATGGGAAAAGTGCAGGATGTGAAATTCATCGATTATGACATCTGATACCCTAGCCAATTCCCTGCCATGGACTTTCACAATTATGCAAGAATAGTTTGGAGTATAGACTATCATTGAATGGCTAGCACATCTGCAATCAATCCTGGATGAAGAAATGGAGACTCTTGGAACACACACTAAGTGCAAATAGGACTGCAAGTGAGCTGAGGCTGAAGAAGCAATGCATGGTCCCCCCTAGGGTGGATCCAAGGATGACACCACATCCAAGTACCCTCAAGACCCATGCCCCATGCAATAGTTTGCACAGTATACTCTAGCCAGTGTGAAACAACCACAAACTAGTCTAACCATTTATTCTACCACTCCCCTATTACAACACAATCTCGACTAGATGGCACTCGGTGTCACGACTTTGATAAATGCACTCAAATGGAAACTATCGTTGTAAAAACAAATACACACTTTGGCTATTTGTAACTTGACCATTTGTGTCAACAACGCGAGGGAATAATATCTCCATTGGACACTTTGTCATGACCACCAGCCTCAGGGAGTAGTTCCAGTACTCCCACACAAGTTCTTAGATTCGACCCGTCAACACCAATTATGGTGGATATTAACAACAATGGTATTCCATTGGCACTGATTTTGACTGCAATAGTGCAAGACTATGTTGCCACCTTACTTTCTATGTTGAGTGAGTGACACCAAACATTGGGTCGCGCTCATGCACAACTACAACTCCAACACCAGGGGGAAATTTCTGCGCATAATCAGATGCACAAACATTATCAAAAGGAGGTTCAGGATCACTAGGTATTGCAGAAGAAGCATGAAATAGAAGTTGCATCCCATGCAATCACACAGGTTCAATACACTATGATTAGTACAACGTTCATTGATATTATCAAGGTGGTGGATATGATGTATGCACAGATATCAACTACTTCAACACAAGATTGCAACATTTCCCCCTCGGTCTCAAGCTCTCGGTCATGAAGGCCTGCCTACAAAATCTGGACTCACAGCTTACCACTCTTCTTCCGCCACTCCATCAAGCAATCTCAGAGGAAATTCAGTTGCAACACAAACTAATGTTGGCTAAATAAAATGTCTAAGATGGCCAACATAGAGTAGAGGCATTTTCAAGTCTGGTCAACTGCAGCTTCGCCTTATGTACTCATCTGCATAATCTTCATGAGTTTACTAATGTTGATGATCAAATTCATGTAGATGAGGTTGAGGTTGCACAACAGAAGAGTAAATTTTCTTCCTTAACTCCACGAGAGCATGCAGTTGCGATGATAGCTAGTACATCAAAGACAAAGGACATCACTGTAGCTTGGGTTGAGAAGTAGATTATATTAGAGTTGATCACTTATGTGACCGATAAGGCCTTCATATTTTACACCCAACTAAAAAATGTTCAGGTTATTGTCACCCCTTTGATTCATAAAATGAATGCAATGGACCCGACAACCCCTTAGGTCACAATAATCAATGTTGATGCACTTTTTCAACTCACCCAGGAAATCCAAGGCACCCTTAGTGAACTTGATCGCCAATTCAAGGAGTTCGTGCAAGAACTCAAGAACACAGTTCCATCTGTGGAATAGATCAGTCCTTGAGGAAGTTGGCTCGAGGACGAGCCAAGTAATAGTGGTGGGGGAATGTTTGCACCCAAATCTTTTGGTAAATATCATGTGTGCACAAAAACGAAGTTGTGTGTGCTCATTCCATTTTTGCGCATGCTCAAGCAACTGTGTGAGCGGTAATAGAAGGCGTGTGTGCCAGATCAAGTTTTGTTAATGCACACTATTTCAAGTTCTACCAACGCATGTCGGTTTGAATTTTGTGATGCGCGTCAGAAATCAAGAAGACAACACTTGCACACTAAAATCAAGAAAAAAATCTTTGGGAAATATTCTTGAATGATTACTACATACAACACGAGGGATCATGGAGCAATAAGAAGATGAGTTGGAAAGGTAGTTGAGATTGCCATGATTTCAAAGAGGCAATGTGGAATGCATGTGAGTGACAGAAGAATGTGAAACTAGCTATCAGCTCAGCGAGTGGAGTAGAAATGAAGCGATTGAGTGTTAGAGTAGAGAAGGATATAAAAGGACGCAACGACAACATAAACAAAGTTAGCTAGTTGGCGAGTTGGAAAGTTGGCTAGTTTGCTATATTTTTGGTCAATGAGTCATTGTTGTATGGATACTATTGAGATCTCTCTAAGCATATATTTTATAATTTCCTTGGTTGTAAGTCCGAGTCTATCACATTTACAGAGTCTAGACAAAGTGCATGGCAGAATGTAATGTAACAATGAGGAATTGCATAAAAGAGAAAGACTTTGTTGTTGTCAATGTGTGAACAACTTAATTTATGTTTGTGGTGACGGAATGAAGAGAATAAAGTTGTATTAATTCTTATATTATGGTGTGTTACTTGTGTGTTAGTGGAATGTGTGTATTGTTGTTTCTTATTGGTGATTGTTAATTTGTGTTCAATGGATTGTCTGAATTCTCACCTAGATGAATTTTTTTCCAATCAGTCCTTCATCATCACCAACACAAGACCAAATGGTCTTGTTTATCCTCGTGGCATCTCGGGTGAGACCTTATTCATTCTTTGACTAAGGATTTATATATCGATTCCTTGGGGGTTTTTTTGGTCAAACTCTAGATGAACCTTGGGTCTTAAACCCCCTAGTGTTAGGAAGGATGTGCACAAGTGAGATTGATCCAACACTGAGTTCACAAGTTGACCTATGGGAGAATAAATTCCCCAAGTAATGAAAGATAGGTTTTGAGTGGGGTGGATAGAACCATATAGGAATCCCAAAAGCATAGGTGTTTCTGATGACAATTTCCAACCAAGCACAAAACATGATAAGTAATGACCAAAAATAAATGTGAAATAAAAAAATAAAAAGGAAAGCATAAAAACCCTACTTATATACAAAAAATACATGGCATTGGTTCCTAAGAATAATACCTCTTCAAAAAGAGCCTATTGTGGGGCTCATCTGGCACATTCCCCTCATAGTTTTGTAATTCATAGGCTCCCTTACTAAGGATCATGCGACATAGGATTAAACTTTCATGACCCCAAGGCATCCTTGTCTTGGTCATAAATAAGAACCAAGTCTCCTTTTGAGAAAACTTGGGGAAGAAAAAACTTATCATAATGAGCCTTGACATGTTTCTTATGTGCCTCATTCATGGTAGATACATATATTTGGTGCTCACTAAGTTGTTCCAAATGAATGAGGCATTCCTCGAGGGAAGTTGTTCCAACTAGGTTCTCCATGGAAAAATTTAGAGAGGGAATTTCACATTCAATTAGTAAAATCGCTTTCACCTTGAGGTTCAATATGCCCATAAAGCTATAAAAATCATCATATGCAAATTGGATTTACTCATCTTGATTATTTTTTGCATGAATTTTTTCAAGGACTTATTGATTGCCTCTACATTTCCATTGGATTTTGGATAGTATGGTGACGATTCTTCCTAGTGGAATCCTAAATTTTATTTATGTCATCATCTTATTCTAAAAATGATTTCCATGGTCAGTGACAATCTCTCTAGGAACACTAAATCTAGAAATGACCTAATTGAATATGAAAAGTGTTTTTATCTTACTGTCATTTGAGAAAGTTAGCATGGATTCAACCCACTTAGTAAAGTATTATATGGCCACAATGATGTACTTATGACCTCTTGTTGAAGTTGGATGACATGTCATAAACCAACCCCCCACTTAGTGAAATGGATAATGGTTATAATAGGGTAAAGTGGAGATAGATGTGCATGCATTTTCCTCATGAAAATTTGGCATTGGTGGCACTTCTCAACCACTTCTACTCAATCTTTAAATATTGAAGGCCAAAAATAACCTACACGCTAAATTTTATGGGTTATCACCAACCGAAACAAGAAATTCCCATAGGCTCCACTATGACAATCATTTAGTACCCTCTCAACATCCTCATGAGTCACGCATCGATGAAAAATGAGATGAACCCCACAACAATATAGAGTGTTTTCGATAATGAGGTATCTCTTCGCATGATGGTGAATATATGATCATTCATAATGAGAGAGGTTGGAGGGGAACCTTTGAGTTTGGAGATACACCAATATGTCTTCGTACCAAGGGTCATTGCAGGAGATGAGGAATAAGTGTTCATCAGGTAATGAGCTATTTTTAGCTTGATCATCACCATATTTTGTTAACTTTTAAATGATATCAACAAAAACCTAGGGCTTCTTCAATTTTGTTGTTTCAAAATCTAGATCAAATTCTTGCAAAATGACAATCCACTTACTGAACTTTCCCTGAATTATTCATCTAGTCAAGACATACTGGAAAGGATTAGTGTCTATGATTATTGTAGTTATTTGAAGAAGGATATAATTTCAAATTCATAGGACAACATGAAATTATACCAAGGGAATCTTCTCAATGTGAGAATACCTCAATTCTAGTATAGTCAAGCTCTTGCTCAAATAATACACTACATGCTCCTAATGTAGGTTGTCTTCCAAAACCAAAACCATACAAATATTTGATTCGAATTTCACAAGGTATAACAAGAAATATTTGTTATAGTTTGGAGGATAAGCAATGCAGAGAATATGAGAGCCTTTTTCAAAATGCCAAATGATTGTTGAGAAAAATCATCCCATACAAATGGGACCCCTTTCTTCAAAAGGTGCATGAAACGTTTTGTCACCTCGACATAATTAGTGATGAATATTCGCAAGAAATTTTCCTTCTCTTGAAGAATCTACAATTGATAAATATTTATTGGGGGAAGCAACTGAACTATTTCCTCAACCTTAAATGGGTCTACCATAATCCCATGCTAAGAAACAATAAATTCAAGAAATATCCCAAATAAGACGCACAAAATGCACTTATGAGTATTCAATTGAATCGTGTAGTATTAGCATCTATCAAAGACTACATGAATATGTGTGAGATGATTTACCCTCTTGTGAGACCAAGCAGCCATATCATCAATACAGATTTCGACAATGTGTTTAATGTCATGGAAATCATATGACATGGCTCGCTAAAAAGTGGTTCTATCGTTTTTAAGGCCAAAAGGCATCTTCCAATAGGAGGATGTGCCCTGATGAAAAATAAATAAATTTTTTTGTTGGTCCTTTGGATGGGTCTAAATTTGATTGATTGTAATTGGAAAAAACATCCATAAAATACAATATTTCACTTATGGTGCATTAATAAATATTATGATCAATGAATGGAATGGGGTAGTTGTCCTTAGGAAAAACCTTATTCAAATCCCTAAATTCCATACATGTGTGAATGGCCCCTTGTTTCTTGTCAACAGGGACTGGGTTGGACACCCATTTAGTCAAGGGAACCAGATAGATAAATCCAACCTTGAGCGGCTTCTCTACCTCTACTTTTATGGAAATCACCTTACGAGAGTTAACAAGTCATAATTTCTATTGAACAAGCTTTTCATTTCCATACATTTTACTCTCATGTTAAACAATATTGGGATATATGCCCAGTATATGTTGGTAGGTCCAAGAAAAAATGTCATGATATTCTTTGAAAAGAGAAATATATGTTTATATCTCTTCTAGAGAACAATCTGCTCCAATCAACACATCCTCAAAGACATCGAGTTTCCTAGAGATGTTAACTTGTATGGTATTTGAAATATTTTCCATGTTTCTCTTATCATACACATCATGTGTCTAGAGGGGGATTACATACCAATAAAATTCTACATGTATGATAATACCCTTGTCTCCAACCTTCATTCTACTTAAATCAAGAAGAAAATATTGTTTGTGGTGCATGTCTTCCCAAGGATTATTGGCACAAGTTATGGATTTATTCAAAGGAAAAATCATATAATTTATAGTATAATGAGAGTCAAAGGCCCACACAAGTGAAATAAACTTGCCATACTCCTTCGTTGATGAAAAAGTGTGATCAATGTCTACTAAGTCCATTTAAATGGATTGATAAGAAATCTCATATAGAGACAAAGGTATAGACATTCATGTATATCCATTCTCCCCTACCGAGAAAAAGGGATATAGTAATCTATGTAGGTCTTCAAAATATGATGTTTTCAAGCAACATTCCATAGTCATGGAGTCTGTCGAGATTGAATAGATTGCATACATAGGAGAAGAGTTGATATACAATATGGGTGAAGGGAGGTTAAAATTTCCCATCAAGGAAAGGTGCATCCCAACACCCACATTCTCACTAGTCCTCATGGAATTACCGACTAACAAAACATTAGGTCCCATCAAAGCAGCTAGATCAGGTCTACAGAAATACAATTGGTTTATTATAATGATCTTTCCCTAGTGATGGAAATAGATATTGTAGAATATTGAAGAGATCACAACTATCATAGCGTAATTCCAACTATGACCTAAGAGAATATTGTATTCCAAATGAGCATCAACAACCTCTACCTCTAGAGTCACAATATTTCCCCCTGATTTAATAGGGAATGATGAGATGATCCCATGAGGTTTGAATGAGTGCTCATAAAAATATCTCAACATCGTTAGTGAAGGGAATATCTCATGGGAGCTAAAGGCTCACCGACATGACAAGGACATCACACAAGTGGAAGCTCCTTTATCCACCACAGTCCTAAATATTTATGTTCCACTAGACGAAACATGAATTTGGAATGTGGCATAGTGAGGAATTTGTGGCTTCTCATTGTCTGGGTAAAAAGTTATAAGTTGAGATTTCATCATATTAAAAGTACCAATAGCCTATAGAAATTGTTTTAAATGCATAGGGAAACTCTCTAGAACCTCCAACAATGTTTTAAATGCATAGGAAATATCTTCAACAATGTTGTATTTATGAGTGGCATGGGCATTTGGGTTATGCATTCACCTTTTTAGCACACCTTTTGGAAGGAATTGCATCTCATTGATCATTGGTTTCTCTATATGCAAAGGGTTTAGCAGTTCATATGTGGACACTTATTTTACTTTAGATCTAGGATTAGGGGTATCGTAATTATGAACCCTAATCTAGACATTTATGTCTCAGTTGCACATGAAAATGTTCGACAAGTTTCCCCCTTGCAGAGGGGTTCCTTGGGTGCCCCCTTGTAGAGGTGAAATGTTGTTTGGAATTCCAAAAACCATTTGTTGATCTTGTGAAGGGGATGGGATCATTAAAATAATAGGTTTTTGGTGAGCATCCCATTGTGCCAACAATTGTTGGGCTTCCTCCAACTTGGGGAAAATATGAGTAAGGTGATCATCTACACAAAGCTTGCATGAAAACTTCACCTTATACTTCTCCTTCTTACCCCACCAACATTGTTATTGTTTACATTATTTTCACCAGCCCCTTTCTTGTTTTTATTTTTCTTCTTTCCTTCAGGTAGTTGGGTGCCCTTTCGATTAGATGTCTAAATGGTGTGGACATCATAGGATTGAATTGGACCATAGGCATCGAGATTACCTTCACAACAACAAGCTAATTAGAATACAAAGACTTTTGTCTCATCTGGTTTGTAACCTAGTTAGCTGCAGCATTTCCCATAGACACAATCACACCATCAGTATGCAGTCCTAGTTTGGTCTTGGTGGGATATGTTTCTACCATCATTTCATTAGAAAAAATCTCATAAAGAACCATGGATTGAGAATAAACTAAATCCAACTAGTGGGTTGTAAATATGGCCTAATCTTCAATTATAAACCTTAATAGAGCAATATGAGGCAATAAAGATTTCAAAAACTAATATAGCAAGTACTTTTCAAGGATTTGGGATTTAATCATCTATCATATCTTTCACAACATTGTTGAAGCTCTTGCTTCAACAAGATCTTCAACAATGTTGTATTTATGTGCGGCATGGGAATTTGGGTTATGCATAGACCTTTTTATCACAACTTTTGGAAGAAGTTTCATCGCATCAATCATTGGTTTCTCTATATGCAGAGCATTTAGTAGTTCAAATTTGGACACTTCTTTTCCTTTAGAGACAATATCAAGGGTATCATAATGATGAGCCCTAGTCTAGACATTTATGTCCCATTTGCACATGAAAATGAGGCTCATGGGAGCTCAATGTACCATTATGTGACTACTCTAGTCAATGTACATTGGAAGAGTATGATTCTAATGGAATCATCCATCAGTGAGTTCTAAGAAAACCAAATATGGAACATCATTACATGATTATATGGGTTCTCTTTGTCCTTTCCTTCAAACTTTGGGATGTTTGAAGGTAGTTTAGTAGGAACCGAAGGCCAATTCAAATTTCCAACAACAGGTCATTGGTAAGCTTTGTTAAATATGGTAGATTCAACATTTCTAGAAACAATAATTTTATTTGATCCAAAGAGCTCTAACTTCAGGAAGATTGTCCCATCATTCATTTAGTACTCACGAAGGAATTAAATGGCACGTAACCACTTCCAGGAATGAAAGGAGTGTTTGTTTGAAAGCCAAGGTTTTGAGGGAATCTTGTTAGGACATAAACAAATGGATAAAATGATCCACTCATCATGTTTCCCATTCCTAGGAAAGGCATGATTCCAATCAATATTCCATAATTTAGAACATATATTTCCCACAAATGGAATATATGTAGGGATGTTCCCCCCTCTGAATGGAAAAGCAAGAAAGGGGGTATATGATCTCCCCATTGAAATTTTAATATTGTGGAATATATGTGGTGTACTTGCATCAACATGAAACATTCCAATCAACAACATCCCAAAAGAGAAAGCATCACAACTATACAAAGTAGAGGGTTCAATCCCAATGCCACTGGTGGGGGCTATCATTGGAGGGAAGATACCTCCACTTAAAGTTCAAAAAGTGGACGAGAATTTACTTGTCACAAAAATACCCAAAATAGGAGGATTAACTCCCCCACCAAAAAAACTAGATGTGGGGTTATGGGTGCCCCTATCCTCTAAAGTACCACTGACATTATTTATCATGGAATATTGGAAAATAGTATTTTTGTATGCAATGTGACTTTGTTCCTCAAAGTTGCAAGCATGAAAAAGAGATGGACCTTGAGAATAGGTGAGGGGTGGAATAAAAAATTTTGTAGTTGGATCAGAAAGATATTTGATCTCGATAGTCACGGGATCATGATGTACTGGAGGGGATGGATCCCTCCCATTAATAGGTATGTTACCATCCAAATCCCTTAAGTACCCTTTGATTGATAGCTCTTCTAAAATACATTCTTCTTCCACAAGATATTCCTTTGTGATGTTATCCAATGTCATTTGGGTCTCTTCAACTGGTTCATGTGGAGGTGATTCAACATTATCCATAATTTTCCTTTGAGAAGATGGATCCACATTGTTAGGAGAAATACCTTTAGTCCTTCTATACTGGTGGAGTGGTCGATTAGCCACTTTGATCGAAAAATTCTAAATCCATAAGACAAGAACAACCTAAGGTCGTCTAATAATCAATCAAGAAGCACCCAACTAAAAGGTTCTCAAGATGGATCAACAAGCAAACCCACTTTCCAAAGATCAGTCCAGGGTGATTGTAACTTAGATATAAATCAATGAAGAGACAATCAAAGATACTTATGAAATTTATCTTGGGATGATTAGGTCCCAAAAGCAACTAATGAAGGTGAGGGAGACAATTATGGTGATTTGCCTCCCTGGTGCCTAGAAATAACAATGATGAAGGTACTAAATCCAATCCATCACAATCTCCTCATATACCATGTTGTAAACCAACCTTTGTTATTAAAATCACAAGTGAAAAGTTCATAACATTTGCAAAAAATATTGAGCCATGTGATGAAAATCACATCTACAGTCCTTGTACAAAAATGGTGGATAAAATTTGGATCCAACTTAGGGACATATGCTATCCATATGCATGTAGAAAAGTGGGTGATGGAGTATATTGTTAAGGCACTATGTTATGTGAATTCATTGGGTCAAAACCCTCGACTTACCTTGTGTGTCGTGTGAGGGGTTGTGTTGGCACGCTTGGAGGTTATAGTGTTAGCAATCGGAAAACTAAACCTCATGTTATCTGAGTACAAGCCTGGATAGTTGTCGATTCCACCAACTACAAAAAAAAATAATAATAAAAATAGGGACATGTGCTCTTCTTGGGAGTGCATGAGAACCTCGGAATCTTGTCACCTCAAAAGTACATTCCCCCCTTTTATATTGTAATTAATCATCATGTAGAAGAGGGAAGTATCAAAATCAATACATTTTTAAGTTGGAATCTCTGTCAAAAGTGTATTAAGAGATCTATATACACTACTTTCTCTCCTTGAAAAAATAGTCTTGTATTCATCAAAAAGAGCAGTGGCACCATTCATATTAGAAGCTCGAAATATTCTATGGAAGTCAGCGGAATGGTATTCATGGTTACTCCATCTGGAAAATGATTGAACTGAGTAAAAATGTTTGTCAAAATTGTCTGCAATTCGAAACAACATTCCTCTCTTCTCATCAAGGAGAAAAACCTTCAATGAAACATCCTCCCAAAGAACCTTTTTTACAAGAAGGGAACAAGACACCTACTCCATTTGATTGCCATCTTTTAGACATGATTTGAAACTAATCTTGGGATTCAAAAAATCCTTTCCTTTTCTCTCCTTTAACTTCTCAATAAAAGGCTTCATGTATTCTTCATATTTTCCTTTCCCATCACCTTCTCCAATAGTACTTCTTTTTCTATAGTATCACAGAATGAATTCATTTCCTGATACCTTTCAGTAAGATCTTGGGTAGGCAAATCTATGAGATTTCTTTCATAGGCTTGCAAAGCAACATCAAATATTTTTCTTATTTTCATGCAAAGTTTGAACGAGAAGTCCCTATCACAATTTTTTATGAGAAGTTATTCATAGAACCCATTGTCTCCTTCAAGTAGGGATGTTGTAAGATCTTGAAGAGTATCTTCATACCGTTGAAACCTAGAACCCCATTGCTTGAGAAATTTTTTAATGAAACTTGTAATATAATATACAATCTTTGGACTACAAGAATTCTTGGCCCAATCATTTTGTTTTGCTTCCAATAAATTAAAAAATAATCTCACCAACGCGTCCCCGTGCATCACATTGATTTTTTAGGTATATTTCAAAATTTTGGACAATCTTCTAACTAATCCACACAATAATGATTTGGGTACCCAGGGATACTCTTACATCAATGGCCCTAAATATTTCATGAAATTTTCATGGAGACCTATAATTGTTCCATTAGATTTAATAATAGGATAAGTATGGTGGCCAATTAATGCAATGTGGACTAGGTCCACTATTAAATAAGACCCACTAATTAGTTAGCATTAAATAAATGTAATGTGACCTTATTAAATAAGGCCCACTAGGTATTTAGAATTTGGTTATGATTGGGGATTGCTAGTTATCTATAAAAAAAAGGATGGAATCCTTATGTGAGTATGTATGGGAATATCATTGTCTTGGATCCTAGCTCATTAGCAGGTTTCCCTCTCAAAGAGGAAAGTGAATAGTATTTTGTCCTTCCATAAAAGGATCATTGTATGGTATTGTGCTACCTTAAAGGTTTTTTATTAATGAAGTATAAGGGATTTCTTGAACTTTTGGTTTATGAACATACTATGTGTTGAGGATCATTACAAGTGATTTAATAGCACTTTCTAAAGGGGGGAGGCAATTTAATCTTTAATTTATTCTTGTGGTTATGGAGCTAAAACACTTAGGTCAATTTATGAATCTTTCTAAACAAAATTTTAGAAACTGATTATAGATAAGGATATTTTAGACAAAAATAAGTGATTTAAAATAATAAATAAATCTCAAATCAAAGGTTGGATGAAAGAAGATATGGCACTTTGACAATTTGTTTTTTAGGGATTTTACGATACAATCACGAAAATCTTATATGTCTTTGAGCATTTTTCTACTAAATTTCTAGAAACCAATTGTAGATATATCATCTTCTCAAAAAAATGTGTCATTTCAAAAAAAAACTCACAAATTAGAGGTTAGATAAAGGATATATTGTCAATTTAAAATATGCTCTTTTTTATGGATTTTTGGTGACGAATGTAAGCATTGCAAAGCATATATCTTTTAATATGATAGCCCAAATTGGAATGAGACCAATTCCATTTTACATAGGAATTATGGGGCTACGACTGGGTATATTATATGATATATTTCTAATTAATATTCAACACATTATATTCCTTTCAAATTACCATCCCCAAACCCTATTGGAACCACAAGATGGCAAGGAAGCATATTGACAAAGTGTTAGAGCTATTTGAGGAAATGTGGATCATAGTGACCTACATGAATAGTGTGATTTTGAAGAGGCCTATAGTAAATGGTATATGGATAGTTGTCATTATGGGAAAAAGAAATTTGCTTCCATTCTCTTTGATACACATAACCCTTCATATGCATAGCACATCATTGAGGGAAGACATGAGAAGGTTGTGCCTACCAATTTCCACCATGATTCTTTTATAGTGATAGTGTTCCTTGCAAATCCACTATTTTATGTCTATAAGGAGGATATTTTTTCTATAGAAGGTCCTCTCTATTTCGATCTACATGGCCATGGTGATAATTTTTAGCACCACATTCATTCATTCATGACTTCAATTGGGATTCATTGTGAGCATTGGCACATGGGACCCTAGATGATGGATGAACTTCTTGGACTACTTCAACATTGCATTGGTACATGGGACCATGTCTCATGGATGAACTTCTTGGATTACTTCACCATTGAGACTAGGACTTATGCATGGGGCCCTGATTTCCTAGATTACTTCAACATTACGGCCAACACCCATCCATAGGACCCTAGTTTATGATTGTACATTATCACTACAAGTGTTGAGGAAAAAAAAATTCAAAATGGAATGAAATGGTGGAATACTCCCTAGGGATGTAAGAGGGGCTTATGGGCCCATTAGAGTTAATAATAGGATAGGTATAGTGGTTAGTTAACGTAAAGTGGACTAGTTCCACTATTAATAAGGCCCACTATGTAGTTAGAATTTAATAAGTGTAATGTGGCTTCATCAAAGATGGTCCACTAGGTAGATAGAATTTGGTTATAGATATGGCCTGTTAGATAGCTATAAATAAGGATGGAGTCTTCCTTATGGGAATATTATTGTATTAGAGTCTATCTCATTGGGAGGTTCCCCCCTCGAAGAGGCAAATGAATAAGAGTTGATCCTTCCATAAAAGGATCATTGTATGGTGTTTCCCTACCTTATAATGTTTTTATTAATAAAGTATAAGGGTTTTCTTGAATATATGATTTGTGAACATTTTATGTACTAAGGATCATCACACATATAAAACTTGAGTCATGATCACAACATTATATATACCAAGTTAAGAAGGATGGTCCAATCAAAATACAGTTCCCCCAATTTTCTACAAAATTATTATGTTGTTATTGAGAGTTAAACATGTTCATCTAATTAAAACCAAACTTTATCAATAACATAGAAATGTGAAGGGATGTGATGTTTGTCATGTATCCCTTTGTATTTGGTTCAAAATACATTTCCCCCAATTTTCTACAAAATTATTATGTTGTTATTGAGAGTTAAACATGTTCATCTAATTAAAACCAAACTTTATCAATAATCTAGAAATGTGAAGGGATGTGATGTTTGTCATGTATCCCTTTGTATTTGGTTTGATTTTTCAGTAAGGTATCATGAACATGTGCATGTACTTTAACCAAATACTCTACAAAATAAGTAGTATTATCTTGTTCCTTTTGTCAATTAAAAAAAAAAGAGTCTGTAGTTAGAGATACAAGAATCACATAGGGAAAAGGGTTATAGCCATATCAAACCTCAAATAAAGAGCACCTTGTAGAGACATGTAAATCTCTATTAAATCTAAGTTACAACATTCAAAGATAAATGTTATACTATGATTATGACACTTGGACTATGGAAGATAAGTTATGTATATACTTGTATATACTTAATATTAACTTGGATAGAGACCTAGACATATGTGATTTTACTTTTAACCTTGCTTAAAGATATTAGTTACTCACTGGACAAGTAAGCAATTCCCTAATATATTTCATTTTCCCTAATATATTTCATTTTGTGTGTAGGTACATTTTGATTACATTAATAAAACCATTAAATGGTTACAAAGTGAATATAAAGGGGCATTGAGCCAATGAGAGGCAATTCCATAATATATTTCGTTTTGTGTGTAGGTACATTTTGATTACATTAATAAAACTATTGCAAGTGAATATAAAGGGGCATTGAGTGCATGAGAGGCAATTCCATAATATATTTCGTTTTGTGTGTAGGTACATTTTGATAAAGTGAATATAAAGGGGCATTGAGTCCATGAGAGGAAAAAGAAAGGAAGATAAGGGGTTAAAATATAAATAATAATAATTATTTATTTTATTTTTTATATTTTAACTTTTTCCAATATAAATTAATGGAACATTGAGTCTATGAGAGGAAAAGAAAAGAGGTTAAAAGGTTAAATATATAAATAATAATATTTAATTGTTTCATCTTTCTTATTTTAATTTCTTTAACCTTTTCCAATGTTAATTAATGATTGACCAGCTATGGGAGTTAGTTTTCCATATGATTGCATGAGGCATATAACAAAATATTCCACATATCAGGCCAATAAAAATATCCATGTAAATGTTATAAATTCTTCAAAGTGACAAAATGACTACCCTCATAAGAGAAATGTGCTTCACGGATGAGTGTGAAGAGTGATGTTGAACCACGTGGAACTGAATTAATTTGTAAAACAAGCCATGTCTTAATGTATAATCAAGAAAATGATTTTGACTTATCATTGTAGGTTGTTTTAAAGAGGTGAGAATTGACCCAAAGAATTGATTTGAAGGATAAAAAGACCATGATTCTTCAAAGGCAATAAATCTGGTTTTGAGAATATGTACATATTTGGAAAGAGATTAACTCAACATGTCAACAACTTTATTTGTATAGCTTTTTTTACACTAATTAATAATGAGATGACATTCTTAAAGATAAGAAATTCATTTAAGGTTGTTGGATTACTGAGAGGGGGGTGAATCAGTAATAGCGTAATTATAATCATTTTTCTTCAAATGTTATATCAATGTAGAATTATTATCCAATAATGAGCAGTAAGAAATAAACAATCACACACATACACAGTACAACAATGTTTTACGTGGAAACCCAAATCGAGAGAAAACCACGGAATGTTTTTTCTTATATGTCTTGAAGAATTACATTCATTGGAAGCACCAGCTTCCTTTGTTTTCCAGCTACAACTGGAAGGAGGCTCTAACCCCCTAGTTTCTCAAGCTACAACTTGAGGGAAGTTCCAACTCCCCAATTCTCTAGCTACAACCAGAAGGAGGCTACAACCCCCAATGTTCTCCGACTACAATTGGAAGGTGGCTACAACCACCTATCATTGCCCCGTCCTGCCACCCTGAAGTAGAAGTAGAATGATGGAACCACTGTCACACTATCACTGTGAGATATACCATTGTAAACCTGTACCAATAAATATGAACCATGCATCAACCTATACCTCAACCTGTAATCAACCTTAGAAGGCACTATCAAAAGAATTTATCCTTCCTTGCATTTCGGCCTTCTCTTCTTCACCTTCACTCAGAATTTCGGTTTAGATATCCTTGGTTACCTCAGACACATATAGATATTCAATATTCTCAAGTGTGATACAAATGAGAGAGTCTTGCTTCTTATTTATACTCTCCAAGTAGCTTCCTTAAAAACATCTTCTAGGTCACTTGGCCCACTTTCCTTATTTTAGGGTTGGGTCCACTTCTAATTTCTCCATTAAATTTATTATTGAAATAATTTGTTTTGTATTCACTTTGAAATATAGTACTGATCCGTCAGGATTTTTCGAATGACTTATGGTTGAGTTTTTATTTGCATGAATTAATTGACCATTGGGAAACTTAACGAAAAAACGAGAAAAGAAAAGGAATTATACAGCCATTAACATAATTGCAGATCTGAAATACAATGAAAAACAGCAAACCATAATGCACAGGTTGATAACGGAGTTCGGCACAACTTTGCCTACGTCTCCGGACCTTTTCTCTGTGGGGGAGGCTTCTTTATTTCTTTTTGAAAGCTTAATGGTACATCATTACAATGCCGAATGGCTTCCAGACTGATCTGGTCATGTTCGTCCAGATCTCTAGAATCTTGCACAACTTACGGCACGCGAAACGGATGTCCGGAGCTCTCAGAAATCGTCCAACAGCATCTCCTCCTCAACGGTCTCCCTGCCTCAAACTGGCTTTGACTCGACTTGCCTCAGCATCTCTGCTCTGAATT
>ML781223.1:667994-732515 GCA_009831015.1 Picea engelmannii | reverse complement strand
CTCATCACTTCACTTTATTATTTACCTTTTAAAATCTCTTAAACCACTTTGACTACTTTGACCTTTTGGGGCTTCTAGATGACATATGAGGGTCCTCCAACTTCATAAGGCCATAACTCTCAAACCGTGAGGAATTATGTGACTTTCTACATACCACCATAAATGGCATGACATGTATTATCCATATAGAATAGTATTATCTAAAAATATATCATAACTCGTACCGTTACTCATCAAACAAACTTGGGTCCATTACCAAAACCTGGGGTCTCCAACTTCTTATGGCCATAACTCTCTAACTATGAGGAATTATGTGACGTTCCACATACCACCGGAAATGAAATGACAAGCACTGTCCATCTAGGATATTTTCCTTGACAAAATCACTTTCCTTCATCTCATTATTCCATAATTAAGCATGGGTTCTCTTACTCCACAAAGCATCTTCCCATGAGGGATTTCACCATAAGGGGACCACTTTGGAGTTCATCCATATTTACTTCTTATCAACCATGACAAAAAAATAATGATTCATATTTACATCAAACAATATTGGGTCCATTACCCAAGCCTTTGTGCTACGGGGCTTTCTTCAAGGATTGACATCAATGACAACCAACCTTAATCAACAAAGGTGACTTTGTTATTTAATGTTAGATTGAGAGTTCCAAAGCATAAGGTGTTTATAATTAGTGTGTATCGTCTTCTTACCAAGGATTTATTATAGTTTTATTTTGTATCGAAAGAGTTTCTGAGAAGTATGAAATTGGGTGGCCTCCATGTTTAATAAACATGCCTATGGTATAATAATATGAGGCATCGATATCTATCTTAGAGATAATGAAATCAAAAAGAATAAGCACAAAATCTTAGGAAAAGGCATCCTTGAGCAACTAAGGCACCTTAGTTGATGCAACATTTTGTGAGTAATTCATGTAATTGGAGATGTAATGAGATAATTGAGCAATGCGAGAGAAATGTTGGATGAATTTATAATCGAAAGAAATCCATATCACTAAGGAAAATATTTAGATATGTAGCATTGGAGGGAGTAATTAAATCCTAAAACAAATTGATCTGGTTATATTTGCATGTACACTAGTGTGTTCAATAGAAAAAACGAAATAATGAATGGAAGCTTACCTGAAGAAGGACTTCTTCATTTTTTCTTGCAATTTGTATTGTTGAATATGATCTTCCCAAATACTACTATAGACCAATATGACATCTAAATATAGCATTAGAAAATTATCCATGTGTGGGTGAAATATGTCATTGATGATCCTCATGAATACAGCTTGAGCATGAGTAAGAATAAAAGGCATGATGAGCCACTCGTAAAGTCCATACTTTATTTTAAAAATTGTTTCCCAAAAATCAAGAGGATTTGTACATACTTGATGATATCTATAAGTTAGATCAATTTTGTTGAAATATTTGGCTCCCTTTAATTAGTCTATAAGATCATCAATCCTATGATTTTTCACAGTGATCTTATCCAATATCGTATAGTCTATGCATAATCTCAATTAGTCTTGTTCTTTATTGGGTGCAATGAGATATATAGAACCAAAAGGAGAAGTGATAGGTTATATCTTACCATCTTCAACAAGCTTTTGCAGTTACTTCTTGATATTTTCACTCTCACTAACAAGTTAAGAACGTGGAACCCAAATGAATGATATATTGGTCGATAGATCAAAGATGAGGTAGATAGGTAGGCTCTTAAATAACATATGAGTAGGAATCTATGACAGCCTTAATATCCAAGGGAGGAAGCTTCGCTACGTCATCTTCTTTCGCTTGTTAGACTACATCAAGCACTAAAAACTTATGTGGATGGATTTATTTTATTGTTTTCTTCCCATAAATTGAAAAAGTTATAGCCAATGAAGAAGCAACAATGAGATTGTATACTTTACCATCTTTATGGAGATTATAGGTATTATACCTCTTATCATCAATGGCATGTTGATCGTACTAATAGAGACTCATAATCATTAAATCAAATCAATCCAATGTAGTGACATGAGAGTGAACCATATCCTTGAAGGGGAAAATAACAAAAGTGGCATCAAATTCTCTTGTTAGCAATGTGAAATTCCCAACATATTTAACCCAACCAAAGTGACATATTTAACCCAACCAAAGTGATAAATGGAAAAATGGGTTCTATTAGGAAGTATAAATTTTAAAAGAGTTTTTGAGATACTAGGTTCTTCTTAATACCATTCTCAATTAAGAGAGGAAATAAATGATATTTTACATGGTGATTTTGTGTGAAGAGGGCTTCCTATCGATTGGTTGCATAATCCCTGGTCATCGGAATAAGTTGTGGATTCACAATTAATGGATTATCAATTGTATTATGTGCATCCTTAGGTTGCTACTTGATGAGGATAACAATATTTGTTAAGCCCCTAGGTCTTGGGTCATTACATTTATATTTTTTTATTATTGTCATCATTATTGGTCAACTAGGCTCATCATTTGTAAGTGTACTCTTTGTCTCCTATATATACCAAATATATCTAGTTTTATGGATAATTAAGAGTTATTTGTAAACATAAGGTGTAAAGGAAGTTGTTAGCTCAAAGTGGCATTGCTATTCATTCACATTTTATCATTCTCAAGGTGTATCATTACTTATTCCTTCCATTTTTATGTTATTTGGGGTATTTGGTCCATAACATTTGGTTTCAAAGAAAATGATCCTTAGTTTGGATCCTTCAAATGAGTCATCTTACCATTATCACTCTAACTTTTTTTCAAGTTATTTTCAATAAATGAAATTTTCAGGGTGGACAAAGAACATAGAATCTAGTTTACTACATTTGTGGAGTTATAGGTTGTGCAAGTTAGAGTTTTTGTCTAGTCCTTAAACTAGGATTAAACAGGTGGATTTTATAAAATAATTATATCTATAGATTGCAATCTACTAATTGAGTTTCACTAGTAGCATTGGAAAGAAGACAACATATTTTTTTAGATCCAAATTTTAAGCTTATGAGGGAAATATTGGAAAAGTGGCAGTCCATATGAGTTCACTCTCTTGAAATAGGGAAAAATCCAACATATTCTAGTAATTCTACCATAAATTTCTCTTGGAAGGTCCAAATTTAATGGCATCGGTGGGATCCTAAAGAGGAAATATCATAGAACATCATGTATTAAATTCATCCAAAAATATTAGAATTGGAAAAGTTATAACAAGATGAATTTTGGCTAGTAGAACTGTCTTGAAAAATAAGGGAGACCCCAGTATTTTTCTTTCTCTATTTTGTAGAAATTAGATTTTTTAGGCTAGAGACGTATATCGACATCTATAAACATAGATAATGGTCCTTTATTTGTTCAAAAACACAATTATTCCAACAGAGGACGAACACCTTCAATAACCACTCACACAACCAGATCAAAGATCAACACACCGATGTTTTTGTGTGGTAAAACTCCTACGGGGAAACATCCACGACCCCAGCCAACATGGCCACTTGGAGCAATTTATTAATGCAAAAGAAAAATATTATAGAGAGATTTACAAGATATTTTCTCACAATCGATCATCGATAAATGAACCTCCATGCTCTTTAAATAGAGGTAATGGACCAATCAGTTGTGAAGCCATAGATCAATGTAGTCATTACGATCGAGGAGAATATGAAATATTGGATTACTCTATGTCGGGAACATATCGTGACCATCATATTACCTAACTATAAATGCATACTAAATAAACACACTTTTACTTAATGACACATTAGACCAAGTTGATCTTAACTAAATCCTAAGTTTCTAAATATCCTAAAATGCCCCCTTAAGAACAACTTGGGATAGGATTGAAGGATTTAAAAAGGAAACACAATAGGAGAAGGAAGGAGGCATTAGAGCCTATCCCCATTTAAGGACAACTTCTTGAACTCCTAACATAGATTAAAGTTTGGAAAACTTCACTTTTGTAAGAGACTTTGTGAAAATGTCGACAACTTGATCATTTGTAGGGAAAAAGAGCACTTCAATAACTCAATCATGAATGAGCTTTCTGATGAAGTGAATGTGTAGCTCTATGTGTTTGTTGTGCTGATGTTTAATTGGATCTTTGTCTAGCTTGATGGAACTTTGATTGTCACATTAGAGGGTGGCCGGATGTTGTTGCTTTAATCCAAACTATGAAAGGATCTGTCGAAGCCACAAGGATTCCTAAGTTGAAATAATTGTTGCTCGGTACTCTGCTTGTGCTGAAAAAATAGAAATAGTTTGTTGTTTCTTACAATCCCAAGTGACGGGACTTGAACCAAGGCAAAAAACATAACCTGCAGTAGAATTTCGATCATCAGGATCACCGTCCCAATCTGAATCAATGAAACTAGCCAATAAAGGAACCCCCCCTTAGATGTAATGTATCACGAACTGAATTGTACCTCAGACATACCAAAGTATCATTTTAGCTACTTTCTAATGGATTTCATGGGGTGTGTGCATATACCAAGAAACAATACCAACAACAAAGGAAATATCAGGATGGGTACGAGTCAAGTATAAGAGGCTACCAACTAACTAATAGTACAAAGTGGCATCAAGTTTGGGAGAAGTACAGGTGGTAGAAAGTTTGACTCGAGACTAGAAGGTAGAAGGGGGTGGCTTTGAATCTTCCATGTGAAAGTGACGAAGAAGGTCACAAGAATACTTAGACTAGTAAAGAAAAATTCCTTCCTTGGTTTGCAAAACTTGGAGGCCAAGGAGATAGTGCAAATATCCCAAGTCGGTCATTTCAAAATTCTTCTTAAGGTTGGTTTTCACATGGTTTAAAAATTTTGGGTCACTACCAATGAGGATAAGGTCATCAACATAAAGAAAAAGGATTATGATATTGCTTCCTACTTTCTCGGTATAGACATTGGGGTCATAATGGAATTTAGAAAAGTCAGTATCAAGAAGAAAGTTGTCCATTTTGGCATACCAAGTTCAAGGAGTTTGCTTAAGACCATAAAGAGATTTCTTAAGGAGACAAACAAGTCTTGAGTCATTCTGGACATAGCCAAGAGGTTGTTTCATGTATATTTATTTTTTCAAATCCCCATTCAAGAAGTCGGATTTAACATCCATCTGATGGACCTCCCATTTATGTGAGGCTACAAAGGCTAGAATAAGGGGAATGGAATTCCTTTTGGCTACAGGGGAAAAGGTTTCATTATAGTCAATTCCTTAAACTTCAGAGAACCCTTTGGAAACTAACTCATCCTTGTGTCTTTTAACACTTCCATCTAATTCATACTTAGATCTATATACCTATTTACATCTGACAAGTTTTCTTCCTTTCGGAAGAGGTACAAGATCCCAAGTACCATTCACCATCAAAGAGAAATAATCTTCATTCATTTTTGTATCCCAATATATATGACTTGAATCTTCTAAAAATGTCTTTGGATCATGAGTCTCTAAAACTTTATCCAAAAGAGAAGAGGCTCACAGGAACTGTGAACGAGTCTGACATTGATATGAAGAATCATTGGCAATATCACTAGTTGCTTCTCATGTTGAACAAACCCATCTAGGAAGCAATGGTGTTGGTGCAGGTTCATGTTCATTGGACTCATATGGAGGAAGGTGAACATGCAAAGGTGGATTTTCATCCTCATTGTCATCATCTGAAGAAGAAGAAACCAAAATAGGAAAAAAAGAACGCACAAATGTTGAACATGGATCGCAGGCCAAAGAAAGCACAAACATTGAATTAGGCTCACAAGCCAAGAGATTGTCATCAATTTTAACATCTATTTGAATGATAATTTCTTTTAAGGTGGAAGAAATATGTAACCTTTGACATCTTTATAATAACCAACAAAAATACAATTCTCACTTTTAAGTTGTAAAGCTTTACTTTTCTCATCAAGAATGTGAGCCTATGTTACATTGCCAAATACACAGAACTGACTTACATCAGCTTAAGTTTATTCCATGCTTCTTCAGGTGTTATATTTTTAAGAGCCTTTGTGGGAGTGTGATTTACTATGTAATTTTCACAGTTAATGGCTTCTTCCCAATACTTTAGATTTAATCCCTTAGATTGGATCATACAATTATCCATTTCTTTTAATGTGTGGTTATTTCTCTCGGCAACACCATTTTGTTGCGTTGTATATGGAATAGTGTGTTGCATTTGGATGCTCTCTGCAATGAATTAATTTGTAAAATTGGTGTTCACATATTCGCCTCCATTATTTATTCTTAACCTTTGAAGTTGATGACCAGATTATTTTTCTACAAGAGCCTTGTAGGCCAAAAATTTGTCAAAGACTTCGCTCTTAAGTTTTAAGAAGTAAACCCAAGTGCGTCTGGAAAATTCATCAATGAAAGTTAAGAAATACTTTCACCCAGGAAAAGAAGGAGAAGAGAGTGGACCACACAAGTCACTGTGAACAAGTTGCAAAGGGGTCGAGGCATGCCAAGAGGCATGTTTGTCAAAATTGTCCCGATGATGTTTTTCGAGAACACAACAGGCATAAACAGCATCTCTGCAAGAAACAAGAGGAAGACCAGTCACCATATGTTTTTTTACATAGTTTTTTCAATGAGTGATGGTTTATATGACCAAACCACTCATGCCAAAGTTTGTTCAAGTCATCACTATGAGCAACAAATATTGTTGGAAAAGATGATGACCCAAAGTTGTCAAACTTGTACAACCTGATAATATCATTAGAAATTCCAGTTGCAAGAACATGCTTAAGATATTTTAGATTCTTGATTACAACTTAGTGAGGTGAAAGCTCTACACTTTTACCTTCACCTAAATGAATGATTTGATACACTAATATAAGGTTGCGGGAAATACTTGGAACACATACTACATCATTGAAATGACCATTATCTACTTGAATTGTTCCAAACCCTACAACGCTAAGAGATCTATCATCACCAACAAATATTTTATTGGTGTTACATTCATTTAGAGAAGAACATATGGCTTTATCCTTAGCCATATGATAAGATGCTCTAGAATCAATAATCCACTCATCAAAATAAGAAGTAGAAGTTGAATTGAAGGGGAAAAAAAAAAAGCAGAAAGGGAAAGTCCATTAGAAGAAGAGTTAGAAGAAGAAGAATCAATACTTATGTTGTGCTTCTTCATCATTGCTTCCAAAGATTCCATCTTCTTAAAAAAATTATACTCCACATGACCATCTTTCCCACAAAAGTCCCAATGCTTGTCACCAGTCCTCTTACTTGTGGATTTTTCACCTTTGTCACTAGTAGGAAAAAAAGTTGGTTGAGAGGGTTTGGGACCCTTTTCTTGTTTTTTTTTGTGGCGAGGATGTTGCTTCTTGGGATTCTTGGATTTATCTTTCAATTAAACCACTAAGGCTTTGTTGGATGTACCTATAGTGTTAATCAATCAAATTTGCACAAGATTATCTTTCTCTCGAATTAGAGCATCACAAAAGAACTCAAGAGAGGGTTCTTTATAAGCACTCCTTAGAGCTTCTCTAGTGGCATAAAAGGTAGATACAAAAACAGAATCACTACCTATCTTAGAAAGAATAGCATGTATGCATCGATCTTCCTTCAGATCTAGTTTGCATTCTATAGACAAAAGTCTAAGTGTTTTGAACTTAGACAAGTAATCTTTAATGCAATGAAAATCATTTGGACTTAAAGTCATTAACTAATTTTCCAACTTGTGGGCTCGAATAATATAGTGTTTACCAAATACAGTTGCAAGTCTTTCCCAAGATTTATTGGGGGCATCAAGTCCTTGAAGTTGAAACCTTAAATAAAGAGAGATGGACATTTTTATTAGGCATACTTTTCATCATCAATGGGTTCTTTTTCTTTTCTCAAGGTAATCTGATATAATCATTTACTTCTTAATACATTCTCCATATGGAATTTCCATGAGGAATAGTTGGTATTGGTAAGAAAAATATCATTGGGATAATACATATTAAATATACAGAGAATATGGATTCCATGTATGAAATTGATGGTCTAGATGGAATGCTCTCGAAAAAATAGGTTGTTTCAAAAAAAACGGCACTGAAAATGGACTTTGGATATGAAAGTTATTCCCTTTTGAAAAAAGGCATCAACGGTAACTAAAGAGCCACATGGAAAGTAGTAGTTGGTCCATGTGGCGATACCCCTCCTTCTAATAACCTCTCTTTTACAAATAAGTTTCTTATGAAGTGACCTACTTTTATAGAATAAGTGGGGATCACTTTTACAATGAAGTTACTTTATAAATGAAAGTTGCATGCAAAATAAATAACTTAAAATAAAATATTAAAGCTACTTATAGTGATTCACTTTTATAATTCAAGTGAAATATGATTTACAATGGATGCATGAACTTTTTCAAAAAAAGTAACAAAAAAGAGACTTCAACTCAAGACCTCTTACTTAATAAAGCAATTTTTAATCAAGTGAACTAGTGCAAAACATAGTATATTGTTTAGAAGGAGGATTTGGGGTGTTGTTGTTGTTGTTGTTGTAAAAGACGGCCTTGGAGAGCATGCTCATAAAAAACTATTTTCACACACACAAAAAAAAAATTGCTTCTCAACGACAACAAGGGTTAGATCTCGGTTGGCTTGCCCGAAAAATGCAAATTTTCCCTCTATTTTTTATTTACTGAGATCACACAGAGTGCAAGGAAAAGAGCATACGCAGATAAGAAAACCCTTTCCACTGTGTTTCTAATTTTCCAATATCACAGAGAGCACGGGGAAAAGAGAATATGTATATCAAAAAGAGTAGCAACCCAGAAACAAAAAACTAAAAACTAAAATATTATCTCTGCAAAAAATTAAAAAAGGGCGTATTTTGGCTTTATACCTCTGGATCTGACTGAAATGGTCATATCTTGGGAAAACATAAACATTTTCGAGTGAAACGAAAAGATTTCTTGACTGAAACGAATGCTATGGATTGTTGATTTTCTCTAACAACCCTTGGTATGCTCTAATACCATGTTGATTTTACCACTTCAACCCAGCACCCGATAGTTAATTCCAAATAAATCACTTATTGAATTAAATCGGAGCTGAGTAATCAATTAAACATGCAGTGGAAGCATAAACAAGGAAAATAAAATCTCACACACAAGACACCAATATTTTCGATTATAAACACTTGGAAAAATGTTATGACCTAAGGGGAGCATATATATGGCTAAATGTATATGATATGACCCCAAGGGGGGGCATATATGGGCCTAAATGTACATGTAATGTGTAAATACATATGTAATAGGGTCAGCCTAGTGATAAAGGGGTCTCATGTGCAAGTGTGAATAGCTATATATAAGAGATCATGTATACATTCTTGGGGGAGTGAATTGTGAAGTATGAATGGTATTTGGTTAATTGGAGGGGGTTCCCCTATTATTTTAGGAGTTATTGTGTAACTTATATATATTGGAGTTGTGCTCCACGCTCACATTTTATACATGGCGTGTACTTCTGTTATTTTATGATATTTTGAGCATTTTAAAATAACAGAATTACACACCATGTATATAATGTGAGCGTGGAGCACAATTCCAATATAGATAAGTTACACAATAACTCCTAAAATAATAGGGGAACCCCCTCCAATTAACCAAAGACCATTCATACTTCACAATTCACTCCCCCAATAATGAATACATGATTTCTTATATATATCTATTTACACTTGCACATGAGGCCCCTTTATCACTAGGCCAACCCTACTACATATGTATTTACACATTACATGTACATTTAGGCCCATATATGCCCCCCTTGGGGTCATATCATATACATTTAGCCATATATATGCCCCCCTTGGGTCATAACATAGTACCCTCCTTCAAAAAGAATTGTCCTCAAAGCTTTTCATTTAAAGGCTTCACATGTGATGAAACCAAGTAATATGATTTTCTTATGTTCATGCTTTCTTCATTCCATTGTTGATGATCTATCCATCCAAAATCAATTATTTGCGATCTTAATCCTTGGTGTCTAGTTGTTGCATAATTTTTTTTCCTTTGATTCCATGTATTTTTGTGGAAGCTTCTCCAATTTGTAGTGATTGTCGGTCTCTGATAATATCTTGTTGAATATTAGTTTGGTGATTCCTTGTTCCATGAATATTGACAAGTATTCCATCTTCTTCCTTCATATTGTTGATATCTTCCTTCTTGTCTTCCTTGAAATGTTTCTTGGTAATAAGGGTGTCGATATGGTTTCACATTTGACGGTTTTTCTTCACTCTTCACATGCATTTCATCTATCTTCTTTCCAAAGACAATGGCATCCTTGATCATATTTTCTTGGTCCTTGATTACTCTAGCCTTGGAGATAATACCATCATATTTGGCATGTACATTCTTTGGACGCAATTCAACTTCTTCAAGTATCTTATGTTGACCTTCTTGAATCTTGTCTTCTTTCTCCTTTTGAAGCTGCAAGGTTACCCCGTCTATCAAATTCTAACATCCTTCTTCAATTCTAGCTTGCATTTTTTACTTTAACTCATTTGTATTTAAGGGTTCCTCAACCTTCTTGGCAATTTCCTCTTGCGGTCTTTTGGTATATTCTTCATCCAAGATCCTTCTTTCTTCTTTATTTTGACCATTCGTGTTTTCTTCTTTCAATATCTTAACCTTATCCAATATTTTTTTATTATGGCTTCGTAATCTACATATCTCTTCATCTTTCTTTTTCAAATCTTCCCTTGATTCATCTTTTTCCCACTTTCCTTTGCTAGTCTTTTATTTCTTTAGGTTCTTAACCTCCTTAATGAATGATTCATTAAGGGATATTATCTTATATTGCTCCTCACCCTTCTTCTTAATCTATTCCATTTCTTATTTTAATTCATCTTGAATTCTATACATTTCCTCTATTTTTGTATCCCTAATCCATTTATCTGAGAAGATTTTTTCAAATTCTTCTCATGTGGAGTGGAGTCTAGTATCTTCATCAAGTATTTTCCACCACTTATGAGCTCCACCAAAAAAATAAAAATGTGCCCCACAATGAGTTATACCAATCCTCATACAATATTCCTTTACCATCCTCAACCGTTCCATGGGGCTAATTTCATCTTTATCTTCATCTCCATTAAAGTTAGGTATTTTCATTGATTCTTAATTGAGGTCTAACCCAAATCCTTGACTTCCAACCTCATTATATTAAGGATAAATGTCTCAAATAGTTATAATCCTTGTTCCAAAATAATATTATAGTTTTTATCTTTCCAACGGATTTTGAATCATCTCAATCGGACATTCCAATGAAAAGTTATGATAGTTTTAAGTCAGCATACCTTGGAAACCCTGATTTGGAGTCTATCCTCCTGGCCGACCTTACTTTTGATGTATCTCTGCAATTTCAGCCCTTCTGAGTCTGAAATTTCAACCTATAGTACTCTAAAATTTATTCTCTGCAATTCCATATGTCTGACCAAAATTGGATGTGTCAAGTGGAAGTTATGGTAACTTCCCCACACCTTGTTGATTTTTGGCCTTTCCAAGAGAGCGCACTTGTATAGTGTGCCCCACGCAAAATAATTGATATAAAATTATGAATATTGTACCAAAAATACTAAATAATGTCCAATGTCCAATTCAACTAGTCTCATTCAATTTGGATACTCTGGGAATAAGTTATGACTATTTTACCCGAAACACCTATTTGAGACTAGTCAATAGGACTAGTCAGATACCTTATCTTCCACAAAGTGTATCTTTGAAAGTATAATGACCCAGAAGCGTAAATTCATACCAAAGGTACTCTGATAAGTCTTCTAAATATTTTATAGGTTTTTCCTTCTTAAAATTCTCCAAGAAAAAATTATAGTGAAAATGAAAAAATGGATATCTTGAGGAGAAACACCCTAGGAACGATGCTCTGATACCAAATGTAATGATCCAAAATTCTCAAAATATCATAAAATAATAGAAGTACACACCATGTATAGAATTTAAGCATGTATAACAACTCCAATATAGATAAGTTACACAATAACTCGTAAAATAATAGGGGGAACCCCTCCAATTAACCAAAGACCATTCATACTTCACAATTAACTCCCCCAATAATGAATACATGATCTCTTATATATAGCTATTCACACTTGCACATGAGACCCCTTTATCACTAGGTCAACCCTATTACATATGTATTTACACATTACATGTACATTTAGGCCCATATATTCCCCCCCTTGGGTCATAACAAAAAACTCCGAAGGGAAAACCAGTCCTAAGATGATTTTATTATGGTCAAATCAAGACTCATGTAATAGGGAAAATGTCCCACTAAGATAATATGCACTGCAGACAAATATGGAAATGTGTGTGCTATTGTATGACTCTATACCATCAATTTTCTCAATATGTATGCGCTTTTCCTTCTACAAAACCACATACATACACAACTATATCCACTAAGACCCACGTACATGTATGAAAATATTGTACGGACACTTATGTACGATGTTATTCTTCTATCTAGCTTCTATCAATTGAAACCCACCTATGGTTGCCTCTACTCTCTCTTCTCCTTGACCTATATTATCTCTAGATGAAATTCATTTTCCACCTATCCAATATCTTGAATCATGGTCCTTCGTGATCCAACCCTCTTTGCATCAACCCTTGGACGAAATCTCTTCACTCAACCAATGAGATATCCTCTCTCATGTGTAAGAAAAAGTCCTTATTTGCTTCTACACTCTCCACACTAGAAAATTTTCTCCTTTGTTAGGTCCAACCTTGATCTCTCACTAAAGGTCCTGACCTTGGCATCTCACCAAAGGTCCTGTTGATATTTTCATGTAACTACGAAAGATATTATTTTGTATTTGTATTGCTCAAACCTCGAGAAGGTTATAGTAATATTATTGTATAAATCGTCTCAAAAGAAATTATTATTTTATTGTTATCGTTATTGTAAAAGTCAAAACGTCCCCTCATAGGGTTGCATCTTTTCGGGAGTCAAGTTATGTGTATAAATAGAGGTCAATTTCCTCTCATTTGTATATACATACAACTCACCTTCTTTGTGTATTTGGAGCATGGCAAAGGAGGACTAGCGTAGGAGGTCTTGGTTTCTTGGCCTTTGGTATCTTGGTCTTGGTCTACTTGTGGAGAGTTATAACATGGCATTGTACTGGTTGAAGAAATATATACTGAAGAATTGGTTGTTGGGTTTTCACCCCCACAAGGGTTTCCCAGGATATATCTTGTGTTCTGTGATTATTTATCTTTCAGTGATCCTATTACATACAATTTTTAATAAATGTTAAATAATATAATTGTAACTTCTAAAATTATAACATGGTATCAGAGTAGGCCTGAATAGAAGACAATTCATAGATCTAGAAGACAAAAGGAGTCATTTTTCTTGATAGGAGTGGTTGTCAAGAAAGACAAGACCACCAAGAAGTGCACCCTAGTGAAGCGCATCTTTTCCCTAGATCAGATCTTCAAAATCCAAAATTTGTGATTTAGGGGCAGGATGACTACTAGAACCAATATTGATGAGAAGTTGGAGGGAGATGACAAGTTTAGAGCCTGGAGGTACAGATTATCCCTCCTCCTAGAAGAAAATGATCTAGAGAAGTTCACTAAATAAGAGGTTTCAGAACCAAAGGGAGATGAGACTAAAGAAAAGAACAAGAAGGATATGGTCAAAGAAAAGAGGATTATTGCAGACTCCATTAAGGACCATATTATTCATCACATATCTTCATTATCCACTCCAAAAGAAATGATGGATGCCTTAACCTGAGTGTTTGAAGGCAACAACATCAATCGAAGAATGACCTTGAGAATTCAGTTAAAGAACGTGAGGATGCAGAATTCATAAACCATCCACTCTAACTTCTCAAGAGTGAACCAAATTAAGGAGAAGATAGAGGCCATTGGTGATACATTGAATGGAGAAGAAATGGTGATGACCACCTTGAATGGCCTCCCAAGTTCATGGGATGCATTTATTCAAGGGATATGCTCAAGAAGGAAGCTACCCAAGTTCAGTAGGTTATGGGAAGATTGAAACCGACAAGAAGAAAGGATGGCATCAAGAGAAGAGAAGATGACAGATAATGATCAATCCCTATCCTCCCACACCAGGAAAGGAAAGATCAAGAAAGAACCCTCCTCACCCAAGAAGTTTCATAAGGGCCAAATAAATAACCCAAATATCATATGTTTATGTTTTCAGAAAATGGGACACATTGCTAGGAATTGTTCCCTCATTCAAAGACCAAGGGAAAAGAAAGGAGGTAAAAGGCATCATGTTCATACAGTTGAACATGATGAACCACCCAAGATGGTTGCAAAGGAATATGAATCGAGTGATGAGGAGTATGTTCTTATCTCATCCCTTACAGAAACTGTCACTCATGGAAGTGACATTTGGCTAGTGGAGAGTGGTGCTTCCAAGCACATGACAGGTTATAAAGACTTTGTATCTAACCTTACTCATAAGGATTCACCACACAAGGTGAAATTGGGAGATGACTATCAATATCCGATCAAAGGAGTAGGAGAAGCCTCCTACAAGTTAGACTTAGGAAAGCCAATGAAGATGAAGGAAGTTATCTATGTTCATGGATTGAAGAAGAACCTTCTCTTGATTTCAGCATTGGATGAGAAGGGTTACAGAGTTGCATTTGTTGATGGAAAAGTTCTTATGTGGCCTAGAGGGAAGACTTTTGATGATGTTGTGTTGATTGGAGTTCAAGAGGGAGGAATCTACAAATTGAAAGGGTGATCATATTCAGCATTAATCCACGACTGTGAATCCCAGTGAATTATGGCATAGGAAATTTGTTCACCTACACTACAAGGCTCTATCGAGTGTGAGCAATATGGTGACAGGACTACTAGAGATCCAAGAAAAACCAGATGGCATGTGCAAAGGTAGCGCACAAGGTAAGAACGTGAAGCATTCATTTCCCATCAGTGATAGCAGAGCCAAAAGAGTATTGGACATCGTTCAATCAAGTGTGTGTGGACTGATGTGATAAAATTCACTAAGCGGGTATGTATATTACGTCTTTTATTGATGATTACTCGCGTAAAATTTTGATCTATTTGTTGAAGGCAAAGAATGAAGTGTTTGGAAAATTCAAATAATTTAAGGCACTGGTAGAAAACCTGACAGAGTGGAAGACAAAGACTTTGCGATCATATAATGGAGGAGAATTCACTTTAGAGGAATTCAAATAAAATTTCAATCAAGATGGGATTAAGAGTGATATTTCTACTCCCTACAATCCTCAGGAGAATGGAGTAGCAGAAAGGAAGAATCGGACGATCATGGAAGCAGTGAAGGCTATGATCCATGATCAAGATCTACCTATGCATATGTGGGTGGAAGCAGCAAATACTACAGTGTATGTGAAGAACATAAGTCCCCACAAAGTACTTGAAAACAAGACACCAAAGGAGATGTTTTTAGGAGAGAATTCGGAAGCCGACCATCTAAGGATATTTGGTTGCCCCGTATTTGTGCATGTCCCTAAGGAAAAGAGGAAAAAATTGGATCCATCTGGAAAGAATGGAATATTTGTTGGTTACAGTAACACATCGAAGGCATACATGATATATATTCCCAGTCAGCACAAATTTTATATTACTCGAGATGTCACTTTCTATGAGAGTGCATCTTTCAGCAAATCAAAATAGGATTGTGCAAAAGATGAGAATGAGGAGGAGAATGAAGTTACTAGAGTTCCAAAGGCAGAAACAGTTGAACCAGAGGAATTCATTCATGAGGATAATGACATGGTAGAACCTCAGAGGCCAGAAGAGATGCCTTCTTGCAAGAGAAGACTAGCTTGGCCACAGGATATCATTAGAGATGCAGAAAGATATGGTGCCCCATAAAAATATCTCAAGGAAAGTAAGAATCTGAAACCTTATTCCAGCTATGTGGCATTTTTTTGTGATATCATGGATGGAGAACCGTCCAGTTATGAAGACGCTACATAAAATAGGGTATGGAAGGATTCCATGGGGGAGGAATATCAGTTCATAGTAAAGAATGATGTTTGACATGTGGTCACTGAACCGAAGGAGAAATCAGTAGTAAGCTCAAAATGGATCTACAAAACGAAACATGCAACTGATGGAAGTATTGAAAATTATAAGGCTATATTTGTGTCTCGATGATTCTCTCAGAAGGAGGGCATTGACTATGAGAAGACACTTTCTCTCGTGATGATATATACCTAAATCAAGACTATACTTCCGTTGGTTGCAGTAATGAAATGGAAGGTGCATCAAATGGATGTGAAGACATCCTTCTTAAATGGTGAAATAAAAGAGTAAGTATATGTGGAGCATCCACAATGGTTTGAGGTACATGACAAGGAGATGCATGTGTGCATATTGAAGAAGGATTTATATGGATTAAAGCAGGCACCCAGAGCATGGTATGGCAGGATCGACATTTTTTTGACAAGCTTAGGATTTACAAAGAGCAGTGCAGATCCTAACCTTATTTTAAGGTTGTGTATGATGGTTCAGTAATACTATTGTTGTATGTGGATAACTTGTTTCTAACAGGTGTGGAAAAGCTCATCTCAGAGTGCAAGAGAAAATTGGCTACTGATTTTGAGATGAAATATCTCAAGATGATGCATTAATTTTTGGGTCTCGAGGTATGGCAGAGACATGATGAGATCTTTCTGAATCAAGGGAAGTATGCAATGGAAATCCTGAAGAGGTTCGGGATGTTGGATTGAAATGTAATGGCTATAGCTATGGTATCAAATCTGAAGTTTTTGCAGGATACGACTTCAAAGACTGTGGATGTTACTTTATATAGTCAGATGGTGGGTTCATTGATGTACTTGATGTACACGAGACCAAATATATGTTTTGTTGTGAACACCTTAAGTCAGTATATGGATCAGCCTAGGCAAGTTCATTTGGTCACAGCAAAACATGAGATAATGTACCCTAAGGGTACATTGTATTGTGGTCTCAGGTATGTGACAGGCCATGATTTCAGGTTATATGGATATTCAGATTCATATTGGGTCAGAAGTATTCATGATCGGAAGAGTACTTTGGCATATTGCTTCAGTCTAGGATCCAGTATGGTTTCATGGAGCAGTAGGAAGCAGTCATGTGTAGCACTCAGTACAGCTGAGGTTGAATATGTGGCATCATGTGCAGCATGTAGAGAAGCAGTGTGGCTTCGAAAGCTGTTGTTTGGGTTATTTGGTCTCAAACTGGAGGCGACCTGCATTTGGTGTGACAACCAGAGTTGCATGAAGTTGTCATAGAATCTAGTGTTCCATGATATGTTTAATCATATCGAGATCAAATATCACTATATCAGGGATATGGTGCATAGGGGAGCAGTGAGGCTCCAGTACGTGACTACCCAGGAGCAAGTTGTGAACGTGTTGACCAAGCCATTATCAAGGATGAAGTTCGAGCACTTCAGGGACAAGCTTGGCATGGTCCCTCTTCAAAGGGAGTGATGAGGTACATATGCATTGTGGGGTAGTGGATTTCCTAGGGACATGTTGCATATATTTGAGAGCTACCCATAGGTCTTGGATGCATTGGTTGTGAATTCATAGGGGTGCACATGATGAGGTACAGATGCATTGCAGGGTGGTGGATTTCATGGTGACATGTTGAAGCTATTTGAGAGCTACCCACATGACTTGGATGCATTGGTTGTGAAGTCATGTTTTACTATGGATATCTAATGATGTATAGAATCATATGTTCAATATTAAATGGTCATGAGCTCGTGTGGCAACAAAGAATACCTTCCTAGTTAAGAGGGAGTTTTGATATTTTGATGTAACTACAGAAGATATTCTTTTGTATTTGTATTGGTTAAACCTCGAGAAGGTTATTGTGATCTTATTGTATAAATCAGCTCAAAATAAATTATTATTTAATTGTTATCCTTATTGTAAAATTCAAAACATCCCCCCTTAGGGTTGCGTCTTTTCGGGAGTCAAGTTATGTGTATAAATATAGGTTGAGCTCCTCTCATTTGTATATACACACAACTCACCTTATCTTATATTTGGATCATAACAAAGGAGGTCAAGCACATGAGGCCTTGATTCATTTGTCTTTGGTATCTTGGTCTTGGTCTACTTTTGGAGAGCTATAACGTGACATTGTATTGGTTGAAGGAATCTATATCGAAGAATTGGTTGTTTGGTTTTCTCCCCCACAAGGGTTTCCCGGGATATATTTTGTGTTATGTGATTGTTTATCTTTCATGATCCTATTACATGCAATTGTTAATGAATGTTAAAGAAGATAAATGTAACTTCTAAAATTATAACAAGTCCCCACCTTGGCCTCTCACCAAGGGACTATGTGTCGACTCTCTCAACACAAGTGTCTTTCTCCTTCACCCTAGACTTGGTTTTATAATCATGATGTATAATCTATTTCTAATCTCCAAAGTGATTGACGGTTGAGATTACTTATCACCTCACTTAAGATTTACATGCTTAGATTATATGCTAATTAGTTTTATCACTTTCCTTAAATAACTCAATTCATTAATAAAAACACTTTTACTTTAATTAAATCCTTTCAATTAAAGTAAACTCAAGGATATAAGGATTTCAACGACTTCCACATGCTAGACACATGTAAATGTGTAAGTACCTATCTGATTATACCACTAACATCAACACTCTCTCTTGGTGAGGAAGGTACTTCTCCCACCTGGAGTTGGATCTATCTTCGTTTCCAGATCTGCTACCATGGTTTCTCTCCAATCCACCTGATTGGCCTCTCCCTCTAACACAGAAGCTAACCATAGCATCTCGCTCTAATCCATCTATGAAGACTCACTACCTATGAACATGCTCTTAGAAGCCTCCTTCTCATGAGCATCTTGCATGGCCATCTCATACCATTACTCTTGTCTGACATACTTGGAAAGTTTCTCCTTCCCACATGAACCTGAAGGATGACTCCCTTTGAGAATATCAACCTTCAGAGCCTCTTTATCTTTGTTCTTTGTCACTTACATTGATCCATGATCCAAGATCTTCTTGGATCCTTTTACAGGCTCCCATCCTGGGATAATGGTTCACATGAGGAATACAACTCAACAAATATCCAAGCCTTACAAACCTCAATATCAGTCTTTCAATCTTACTAGTTGACTGATATCTCCCTTGTTTCCCCTTTGCTCCTTTCTTCTAACCCTGCCCTACACACTTATTTGTTCCATCAATGAGTCACTCACTCCAATACACATGTTATCCTCTGATCTTCGGATGAAATCTCTTCACCCATCTGAGACATCCTTAGGTCATTGTCCTTCGTGGCACAAACACTTCAGCAAAATTCCCTCTTTGCTCCTAAGTGGATGACTCGGGAACATGAGAAAAATTCCATATCTACTCCTATGTTCTCTCATGTGGCTCAGATCTCTATATGGAATTCCTTCTCCACCTATATGAGATCTCCTTATTGACTTCTTAGCCTCCTATCATTGCTCAGCAATCCACCCAACAGAATTTCATGTTGAAACTTCCTTTGTATTGTCTTTGTACAGCCATGTACACTATTGTCACCACTACAAACCGCATATGTACGTGACTTTCACCACTGCATCCCACGTATGTACGTGATTTTCCCTTCTGTGACCCGAGTACACCTCCATACACCTGCAAAAACCCCTATTTTGCCTCAGTAGTATTGTTTCCCATAAATGAGTCCTTCAAGTTCTACCTGTTGGTTTAGATCTTCTAATATCTCATACAAATCTGATAGATCTGTTACAAAATATAGTGGATATGTGTTTATTCCTTCAAGTACCCACCTCAGGACTCTTGATCCCATAGATCTACTCCTATAACCCTAGATTTGAACTTGATCCCTCTCCTGCTCACTTAGATCTCATAGATCTTCCATTGTGCACTCTGAGATAAGATCCCTCTTAGAGAAACATGCTCTAATACCGCGTTGATTTTCTCTAAAAACCATTGGTATTCTCTTATACCATGTTGATTTTACCACTTCAACCCAGCACCTAGAAATTAATTCCAAATAAATCACTGATCGAATTAAAGCACAATGGATTAATCAACTAAATATGCAGTGGAAGCATAAACAAGGAAACCAAAATATCACACACAAGACACCAATATTTGCGGGTATAAACCCCTATAAAAACCTTGGAGGTAAAACAAATCCTAAGATGATTTTTATATGGTCAAATAAGGGTTCCCATAACAGGGAAAATGGCCCACTAATAGAATATAAACTGCAGAAAAAGTTGGCAATGCATATGTTATTGTACAACCCTGTACAAGCACTTTTCTCGAGGTGTATGTGTCTTTCCTTCTGCAAACCCACATACTTACTTGAATGTCTCCATTGAGACCGGCGTAGATGTGCATAAATATTTTACAGACACTTAGGTACGACATTTCTCTTCTCTTTCGCTTCTATCAGCTGAAACCCACATGCGGTGGCATTTGCTCTCTCTTCTCCTTGACATGTATGATCTCTAGATGAAATTCCTTCTCCACCTATCCAAGATCTTGAATCACGATCCTTCATGATCCAACCCTCTCTGCATCAACCCTTGGATGAAATCTCTTCATCCAACTAGTGAGATCTCCTCACTTATGTGTAAGCAGAAGTCCTTCTTTGCTTCTACACTCTCCACACTAGCAAAAGTCCTTATTTTCTAGGTCTAACCTTGATCTCTTATCAAGGTAATTGATCTTGGCATCTCACCAAATATATCGACCTTATCATATCACCAAAGGTCCCCACCTTGGTCTCTCACTAAGGGACATTGTTTTGACTCTTTCAACACAAGTGTCTTCCTCTTTCACCCTAGCCCTGTTTTTATAATCATGAGTTATAATTTATTTCTAATATCCAAAGTGATTGATGGTTGAGATTACTTCTCACCTCACTTAAGATTTGAATGCTTACATTACATGCTAATTACTTTTGGAACTTCCCTTAAATAACTCAACTCACTAATAAAAACACGTTTACTTTAATTAATTCATTTTAACTAAAGTAAACTCAAGGATAGAAAGATTTCAACAACTTCCACATGCTAAACACATGCCAATGCGGAAGTACATATCTAATGCTACCACTCACATCAACACGGACGCAATGGAATAGTCCTATCATCCCCAAAATGTATGAAAATGGAAGAAACGAGAGATGCAGCAACACTGCTTCAATATATCGATCTACAACGAAAGTGTGTATTATACCCAGGGAGGTAATATGGGGCACCTAGGGAGGTACCCAATGGGAATGTGTGTATGTATTATTAGTGGAGATCATTCAATGCAAGGTAGAATAGGTCCACTATATTATTAAATAAGGCCCATGTAATAGTGTGAACACAATAAAGGTGAGAAGGTTTTCTAGAAGGTTCTACCTACTAGAATATTCCTTCTCTAGAATGTTCATAGGAGATAGAAAGAATGTTATATAAAGAAGTGTAAGCAATGTATTGAAGCATAGTGAATAATATTTTGAATGTATCAAGCATTTCTTGAGGAGTGTTATCATTCCATAAGGATTAATATATGGTGTTACCCTACCTCAAGGGTTTTGATTATTTCTTGTGTTTAATATTTTGGTGAATCATTTGGTGTATTCTTGTTGAGATTAAGGGTTATTTCTGAATTATATTTGCATATCTATTCAGGTACTTAACAAAGTGTGTCTTAAAATGCGCTCTGATACCATGTTCAAAAACATAGGTATTCCAACAGAGGACTAACACCTTCAGTAACCACTCATACAACCAAATCAAAATTAACAAACTGATGTTTTTACATGATAAAACCCCTATGGGGAAATTTCCACGGCCCCAGTCAACGTGGCCACTTGGAGCAATTTATTAATGCAAAAGAAAAATATTACAGAGAGATTTACAAGAGAGTTTCTCACAATTGATCATCGACAAATGACCCTCCATGCTCTTTAAATAGATATCATGGACCAATTGAGTGTTAAGCCACGAATAAATTTAGTCGTTAAGATCAAGGAGAATATGAACCGTCAAATTACTCTATGTCGGGAGCATATTGTGACTCTCGAATTAACTAACTACAAATGCATACTAATTCATACTAAAGAAACACACTCTTACCTAATGACGCATTAGACCAACTTGATCTTAACTAACTCCTACGTGTCTAAATATCCTAACATTAGTGAGTAAAACTATAGCGAGGAATCATACACAGAGAGAATATAGGTAGAGTCATCATTGGATGCCCTTGTATACCTCTATTGGTACTTAGAGAGTGGTGTCCCTTACACGGAATCTATATATGATTTTGATCTTCCATGTACCCTAGGGTATATTAGAATCCCAATAGGCATACCTAAGACCATTATTAGATAGCCTTTCAACCACATACATCTATAGTATATTGAGCACAACACTCGAGGAGACCACTCTCGTGTACCTTGGAATTAGGTCATGTCGTTAAGAGTACAATATATCCTTCTTGGTTAGAACCATGAAAGAATGGTTGAGTACTACTATTGGAAACCTAAAGGTATATCATAGAGTTATAGTGCTTCACACTTCCTTTCCCATGAGACCTTGAAAAACCCTAATCCCATTTTGTTTGGATGTACTAAGCCAAATGAAACTCTTGGAAAGGATTTTGGAGCCTCATCCTTGGTATAAGAAGAGAATGAAGAGGTGGAGTTTATGATTTCCAAGTTGGAAGAGAGAGTAGAGACCCTAGAATCTACAATATCAATAAAGGTTGACATCCCAAATATGGTAAGTAAAATACAAGTTCTAGATTTTAAAGATGATCACAAAGAGAATAACAAAGATGATTTAAAAGAGATGGAAAGCCAAGATGATCTCAAACAAATGACTAGAAAAGATTATCTCAATGACATGAAAGGGGACCTTATCAAGGATCTATAAAACCTCATTTTCCTAAATTATCATCCCCGGGAAGAGGAAAAGGAGAATGAGACGATCGAGTCCCAATCACTAATGAAGGACGTTTAAACACATTTGGAGAACAAGAGGATTGAGTCCTAGACACATGGTCAGTGACTACTCCAAGATCCATGCCATGCTAGTTTCAATTCAAGAGGATAGGAACTTAATAATTCTCAGTATTGATATGAGGAAGTTTTGATGGTAATGATCCCATACATGGATATTCCATAGGGAGCAATTCTTTGATCTACACCAAGTGGTGTCTCTGCAAAAGGTAATTATTTCATCCTTATATTTAGAACCTGATCAATTTGTGTGGTATAGATTTTTTTTTACCATAAAAAGGAATATATTATCTTTGGTCCATTTTTATGGATGAATTGATAGCACATTAATGGGATATTATAAGTAACACCTTCTTTATCCAATTGATAACTTGCAGGAAAAGAGGTCCAGTTACATAACAAATTCGGCAATTTCAAAAGTTGACTCATGGAGTGAAGAACATTTGGAAGGATAATTTGTTGGATCTCTTTATGGGAAATTTAAAGGATAGAATTCAATTTGAGGTATGCCTTTTGGATCCTACATCCTTGGATAAGGATATCATTGTGGAAAAGATAGTTGAAACACTAGTTGGAGGTGAATCAGCATCTCCCCCAATGTACCTTCCAATTCCATCTTCTTTCCCATCTTGCCTAGCACCCCTTCCTGATTTTACCAAAAGGGTTGTCACTAACACTTATAGAGGGAACAATTTTCCCACTCCTACCCTCACTCAACCCAAAAGGTTAGCACCTCAATAAATAGATAAAAGAAGAGAAAAGGGGTTATGTTTTAATTGTGATAGAAAGTATAATAGGGGGCATAAGTGTGGTGAGAAGAAATTATTCTACATAGATTATAAAGAGAAAGAAGAACAAAAGTTGGAACCTTTTCAAGATCCAAACCTAAAAGACTCTACTCCTACCATATCTAGTCATTATTTGGAAGATGACATTGCCACTCATCAAAATATCAAATAGAAGGATATATCAAGAAAAAAAGGGTAAATATGTCAATTGATTATGGTAGTACACATAACTTCATTAACTACAAATTAGCCAAACTTCTCAATTGATTTATATATCTAGCTCCAGAGTTTCATGCATGATTGGAAATGGAGGTACCATAAATTATTCAGGGAAGTGCCATAGTATTAATGTCACTACATGGATTATTTCTTATATAGTCCAAATGGGTGGTGTTGATGTGGTATCAGGGGTCCAATAATTACAACTATTGGGAATGATGGATTTGAATTTTTATGAATGTTTCACTAGTTTTTACTTGGGAGGAAAAGAAATTGAGCTAAAAGGTATACAAGGAAAACCACCTATAGTGATAATCTCTACAACATGACAAAATCATTAAAAAGAGGACAATCATGAATAATTGTACAATTGTGCTCACTAGATGTTACAACATATAAACCATCTATTCCCTTGGATCTGCAAATATTTATCAACAACCATTACAAGGGATGTGTTGAGATACCCATAAGTCATCCTATTTTTCAAGAGCATGATCACATTATTTGACTGATCCCGTGGAGCCTCTCTCCTAACATCCAACACTAAAGATACCCCTATGTTGAGAAGAGTGAAATTGAGCATATGATTCAAGAAATGTAGAGGTTGACATCATTTTACCTAGCCAAAGTGATTTATCTTCACCAGTGGTGATGGTTTACAAAAAATATTGTCCATAGCATATGTGTCCTAATTAGATATAGATCTCAACAAGATTGTCATTAAGGATAAGTTTTCTATTCATATTAGTGATGAATTATTAGAAGAAATGTGGGGAGAAATTTTATTTACTAAGTTGGAACTTTGTTGGGATATCACTATATTATAATGAGGGATGAAGACATCTCAAAACAACCTGAAGAACACATGAAGGTCATTATGAGTTTCTGATGATTCCTTCCGGCCTTACTAATGCACCTTGAACACTTTAAATATTGATGAATTCAATTATCAAGCCCTTCCATAGAAAATTTGTACTTTTATTTTTTGATGATATACTAATTTATATCAAATCGTTGAAAGAGGAAGTACAACATGTGGACATGGTCTTAAAACTATTGGAGGAGAAAAAACTATATGTAAATCCTTCCAAGTGTTCTTTTGGATTTAGAGAGTGGAATATTTGGGTCATATTGTATCTCATGAGGACGTCAAGGTGGGCCCTAACAAAATTAAAGTTATGATGGAATGGTCAATTCCAAAAACCTTGAAAAATATTATGGGATACTTATGATTGATGGGATGTTATCGTAATTTTTCCAAGAACTGTGGTCCAAAATTAGCACCTCTAACATCATTATTGAAAAAAGATTACTTTTCTTGCACTCAAGAAACAACATATGATTTTGAAAAATTTAATGAGGTCGTGTGTAGAACTCTTGTCTTAGCCATGCTCAACTTTACACAAAACTTTATTGTGGAGTGTGATTCCATAGAGCATGGCATTGGTGCATTTTTTCTGATGTTCCTCACCATATCAATTTATTCGTGTTTCTCTTTAGTCAGATTATATGAATATGGAAGCCCTACTTCATATTTAATCCGCTCAAATATTTCTCCTTACTAATGAGCATTATTGATGCCAATATGATTTGAAGTATCAGTATAGATAGGCATTTTGGATTGAGGTTCCATTTGGGTTGAAGTATCAGTATAGATAGGCTTTGGTTTCTATTGATTTGGCTTATCTTAATTTTTCTTCATTTGTTTTCCTAGGGGGCATGTATAAGAGTTTTCAATGCACCCATTTTAAACAACATGACAATTTAGAGAGGTTAGGAAATTCACTCAATTAGAAACAAAGATAAAGTTAATGCAATTTTAGTCCTCTTGAACAAAAATCTAGAGCGTATTTCATGATAAACAATTCATAAATGAGGTAGGGCTCACCCTAATTTCATAACCATCTCCATCTAAAGAAAGGATAAGTGCATTATGATAAGATTGGGAAAAGGACTTTTCAAAGGTATATACCTCTCCTTGAACTAGAGTAAAACAATGGGGATGGTTTTCAATGCCCATGGCATAGTTCATGGTCAAAATATAATTTTTTTAGGACATAACATTATCTTTAGGGATCATGGACCCTTATGCAATCACACACCATGATATAAAATATTTGGCCCTCAAGTATGATATCATGACCATTTCAATGTTCAGTACACTAAGGATAATTACCTAGGATCAAGGCATTGTATGGAGATAAAATTTAAGGCCTTAGGGTATAACATCTATCTTTAGGGTTCACAGACCATACATGGGGCCTCAATCCACCATAAAGATTGTGAATGACATTGGTTTTGCATCTAAACAATATGTGGTGTTTATGTCAAGGTTTGGCATACTAGGGATGGTTGTGACATCATAAGTCATGGTAAATTATCAAAAGATAAAGTATTATGACATAAAATTTGTGTTTGGGAACCATAATCCATGTACAAGGCCTCAAGCCATCACACAAGCCTTGTATAGGGAATATTTGGCATACAAGTGGGAAATATTGTCCATTTAAATATTTGTAACACCATGAATGGTTTTCGGGGCCTAAGAAAGAGTTTAGATCAAAATCCAAGATCTAAGACCATATTAATTTCCTTTAAGGTTCATTAGTCATGTATAGTGCTCCATACCAGAGTAATAATAAATCTCGTTGACTTGTGCTAAAATATAGAACTCTTTGAGATTTCTTCATATGTTTCATGCACTATTAATTTTCAACATATCTCAATCATATGCCAAATGAGAGGAACAACATTACCTAACAGAAGTTGTTGGTTTTGTAGAATCACAAAAGGTTCCACAATGCCTTTTTATGGTTTTGTAGAAACTTGGAAGGTCCCGCAACACATTTTCATCCATTAGTGTGTCTCCCATAGCAAGCTTCTATAAAAGTTACCATATGTAAAGACCTTAGTTTCATGTTACCATATTTAAAGGAACTTACCATATTTGAAGGCACTAGTTTTGTTGACAAGTATTAGTAAACAATAAATTGAGGGCCACTTTATATGTGGGAATGAAATTGAGGGAAAATTGATTGATGTCATGGAGAAGTCAAACCACTCATTGATCCACTACATGTGAGATATTGATATTTTATGTTTGTGAAATAGGAAAAGTGGATGGTGATATTGAATTCCTTAAGATGATCCAATATGGATTGATAACATCATATGGCTACTTTAACCTGAAGAAATCTAAAAAAAGTTTAGAGTTCTTAAGTTTTCACTTTATAAAAAAAAATTATTAATAATATTGTTTTCAATTTAAACTTTTAAAAACTAAAAAGATGCACTAATCCACAACCACAACCTTAACTCTTAATTTATACATGCTTTATATATTTACTTATAATTGATAATCCCAACAAAAAATACACTAACCTATATAAATAATTGTAATCAAGGTTGACCCCCTAACCCTTCATCACTCATCCATTTCCATGTAACCTCTAACTCACACATATGCAAGGCAACATTAAAATTTACACACATAATGCACCGATGGAAACTATGTTTGTTCTTTGCGATTAGCCTTACAAACAATTGAAAATTAAAAAAATAAAATAAACATAAGCACGGTGGGGGAGAAATGCATGTGAAATCAAAGGCAAAATGACCAAGTGTACATTGTATATTGAGGTATTAAAAGTCAATTAAGGTACAATTAATTATGATTAAAATATTATTTATGGATATGGCCTATTACTATTATGCATTTCTAGTCTAACATATAAAATACAACTTGTTTGATATGATAGTCACAATTTTTTTATTAGTGAACTAGATAATTTTCTCTATAATGTAATTCGTTATAAAATCTAATTTAAATGTAAGTGAACCAGAAATGTAATAGATGGTTAGTTAAATGGAAAAAAATCAAGTTCTAGATAAAGAATTTAAGAATAATTTGTACAAATTGAAGCAAGATCAAACTTCTTGTTAGATTTGTATTTAGTTTTGTTGTAAATATTATACTTTAACTTCAATCTTGCATCATGTAATCTAGATCTAAAATTTTTATTTTAATCATTTTTATTTCATATATTGAAAAATATGTTAAAAATAAACTATATGCTAGTTGTTAAGTGTTAAGTGTTAATTTGTATGATTATTTGTTGGTCGGTGTGAACTTTTATTTTTATCCTAATTACTTTTATTTCATATACTTAAAAATATGTTAAAAATAAGCTATATATTAGTTGTTAAGTATTAATTTGCAATTAAAATAATTGACAAACCATTTTTAATTTGCAATTGAAATAATTGGCAAACCGTTTTTAGACTCTTTGAATTTTATTAGAAATTTATGTTCTTACTTTGACTTTCTTGTAACATTGGAAAGAGAAAATTATGATGTTTTAGAGTATTAATTTGTTGATTTTATACAAAGTCTATTGTCTTTTGACTTGAAAGGTATTTTTGGGTGTAATTTCTTCTCCATTAATGCCTACACAACACCATTTATTATGCATAGTACCTACTAAAGATCGTTGTTTACATTTTGTTGGACTATTTTTTATTTTTTATTTTTTATTGAAACATTGAAGAATGCAGTTTTAAAACAAGTCAAATTTTATTTCTAGGGTATCCAATAAGCCCTCGACAACCAACAAACATTACAAAACAATATCAAAACTTCCCCGTTTTCTTTCTCCTCTCATCCTACCTCTTTATTTGAATACATTTAATATGTACATGGAGAGTAAGATAACTACCTAACTTCCAAACAACCTCGTAATCCGAGTCTAAGCGAATAATGACATTAATTTGCATTCATGGAGACCCAAACAATTTAGGCCTTAGAAACTTGTAAAATATAATAACAAACAAATAATGACTTTTTAAAGTTAATGTTGGATGGATGGCATGTTATCAATCTTAACTCAACCTCCCATGTTCTGAAAATGAACCTGTCAACACAAAAGTGTTCATTTCACCTTCAAAACCAAATTTTGTGTGTAAACACAGATTAATTAGTAGCTTTCTATGGCTCATAAACATGTAGGTGTGGCATGCTCAAGTAATAATCTTGAGGAATTTAAAATCATAGAGTTGAAGCATTTCACCTTTCCAACAAACTCAGGTGCCATAATTTTCCAAACTATCACCATCTACTATAAACCATAAACGTGTGAAAAAATAAATAAATAAATAAAAATCCTTATTTGATCAAATTTGATAGATTTCACCAAGTTGCACTTAAACATTTCATTAATAATCCAAGCGAAGTGATTTAAATTGTGTATCCTTCTCTTCTTTATCACCTCTCTACATTATATAATTTAAAATCAGACTAAATTAACATCGAGTTAAAATCATGGTTAAGTGGCTTCTTAAAATGAAATACAAACTTAGTTAATGCTTGATAAAGGAAAACTACAAGCACCAAGTTAGAATTAATAAACTTCTTAATAATACCACATATCCAATTCTCCTTCATCAATCTTTAAATTCCAGTTTTAATTTTGAAAAACAAAAACAAAAAAACATTACTAATCTCTTATGTTTTCATAGTCTGTAAAATCTTTGCAAAAAGTGAAAATAAAAATGCACAAAACTTGAAATTTCTCCTTTATACAATCCCTTTGTGAAAATTGAGGTATTAAAACCCTCAAAGTGCAAACCCTTTATCAATTTTTTGCAATCTAAAAAGCATTTACAATTCTAAAAATTTAAAGCTCTCTTTTAAAACAAAATAATGGATGAACTAGAAAGAGCTAATTAAATAATAGATGGTTGATACCAAAAACATATACAGATACAAAACAAGTGGATAAGTAGACATATTTTATGTCTCTACCTTAAAAAAGCGCAGTTCGAACTATTTGAGGAAATCTAGGTGAGGAAATCTAGTGCACCTAGAAATATGAATATGAGATTTTGTACTTGAACATTGATATTTGAAAAAATGTTTGTTATATTATGGTTTGATGTATTGTTATTGTGATTTATTTTATGATACATATCAAAGTTTATAAAGTGTTAAGAGTGGCTTATCTAAGGTTTGAAAAAAGGTAATATATTAAAATCAGTAATAGAATAGAGTAATAAGAAAATAACATGCTTTTTGGATAGGGTGTCACCGCAAACATAGTGCCCACAACCCTGGTAGGTGTACACTTGGTGCCCTATACCTATGTGCCTCTCCACTTCCACAACACCACCGATTATTTATGACGGGAGTTAAGTCGCGACAGTTCATTCTCCGGGCAGATTACCCGCACCAGCTCCTCCACACAGGCAACGTTAAGACAATGGGATGGTGCTCCAGCAAGTCTCTTCATGCAGGCAAGTTCCTATGACTTTATCTCTCGGCGATGGGTTATCCCGTTCATTCTCACCTTTCGACTCCTGCACTTCTAAGCTTCTGCCCTAGCTTACAGTCCCTTCTCCATTGTGTCCCGCTGAATTTTCTTGCCCCTCCTCTCCTCTTCATCCTCCAAATGTCGAGGCAAAGAGGCAAATCGAAGAGAGGGTCCGACTGGTATAATTCTCATGGGCGTGGTCGTCACCATAAGCCAGACTTGCAACCTCCCTCTGCTCACTCGTCAACCTTGGACCTTACTCCTCTGTCCTCCCCCTAGGCATGCAGGGTCGAATGGTTTGACAATTTGGGCAATTCGCTTGGTTATGCACCTGAACTCAATGAGAATGCACCTTCAACCCAGTTGCCACCTTCACACCCGCCCACTCCGACTACTCCTCCTAGTCACTTCGCCTCCTCCCATGATTCTCATGCCTCTCTGCCTCCACCTTCACCTTCATCTTCGCCTCAACCTCCCTGTGCATGATGTGATGAACACATGGAGCTTCAGAGTGCAATTGCAATCATTCAGGACCTAGTCTTCGAGGTTTGGCACAGCTTGGAGGATTTTTTGTTCAGATACGAGCTGCAGAAACGATGCGAGGAGCACCTTGAGGCGTTGATTTCTGCTCTATTTCGCACAACTCCAGCTCCAAGGATAATGGCCCCGGCTATGGCACCAGCGACAAATGCGCAAGGGAAGAAGACCTAATTGGACTCGAGTTCAAAATGACGACTGGTGTCTCAAGTTCACAAACTAGTTTTTTGTCGATGGCATTCTGGTTTTACTCTTTTGTTTCAGCCCTACGTGGCTTAACATTTTTCAGGCATATAGGCTATGATAGGAACTTAGTTTTCAAACTGTGTCATGGATTGACAGATGGCTGCATTGATTTCCCACCTAGGCGATGTAGCCACCTCACTACATGTTTAAGTTGACAGTTGTATATTTTTTTACTGTGCAAGTTCCTTTTAATACAAATCTCTAACTTACAAAAAAAAAAAATAACATGTTGCAGAAGACTTCGAAAAACATTATGCTTCAGAAATTATATTTTGGACATAAAGTATTGATATAAGGTCAAATGTGGATGAAATTAAGATCTCGGTGTGATGGAATATAGGTCTAGGTGTCTACCAAAAATTAGACAAAGATTTGTTTGTTTACTCCTTCAAAATCGAAAGGCGCTTAAAAAGTGTTTGGACCATAGCTCAATTGTAGGTGTCCATTTGTAGTGAAATTTTGACAGCATCAATACAGAAACTATCTCCATGCTTTAAGAATATTTTAATGTGAAATTCATCTGTTTAGTGTTCCAAAATGCCAAAACATAGTCTAGGTTGTAGGGCATTAAGGAAGAAGCTAGTAAGTGTTCTTAGGGCAATTTTAGCATTCAAAGGCGGAAAAAACAAGTGGCAGAAGACCTATGGAGATTTCACTAAAACGCCCCTAACTTATTCAAGGTATTTTGGCCTTCAAGGAGGAAGATGAAAAAAAGGAGCAAAGTGGTTGAAAAAATCCCTCTTGATTTGTAGGGAGATTGAATCTTGTTAGATATGAAATTGATGGATGGGGAAATTCTATTTGGACAAATGTTGAGATAATGTGTTTTCTTGTATAAGGAAATCTATTTGGATAAAAAAATGAAAAACTGTAATTTCTTAGAAAGAAGACAATAGATACAACTAAATATTTGTATTTTATTTCTCCATGAATTCATTTTGGGATTGTATCATATGCATTATAAGCTCCAAGAAGAAATTGTTAGAAAGTATCCTAATTTGGTAAAAAAAAATAGGAAATAGTAAACAATCACTTCAATGATGTAGAACTCAATAAAGACCAATCGAGTATGGCATATTGTATGAATCATTAAGCCAAACAAAATGTCAAAATGGCATATGTGAGTGAATGTGGCATATCTTTCAAATAGATTATTTTCTTCCTCTCAAAAAGGATTTGGTGATCCAAGGAATCTCAAAAAGCATATGCAAGGAGGCAATATAAATTCTAAAAAAAAATGTAGGAGATTACAAAGGCACATACATATTTAGTGAAGCTTCATCTTTCCGGGAAAGAATCTTAAATGGATTCATGTGGTTAGTCTAATATGAGAATGTTTGAGGTGGTGAGTGATAGTGGTCTTCTTTAAATATTGCAAAAGAAGTCTTTTAGGGAATACTTCACTATTAGGTTTTTTAATAACCATTATATCAATATGATGTTTAATTATTTGAACAAGTATTGTGGTGTGTTATGCACAAGCAATCTCTATAGTTGTAAAAACCTTAACCCTGTTTATTATTTTAAATTGTGCGAAATGTGTATACTTATTATGATAGAATGTGATATCAAAAAAATTACTCATAAATGTGACATATTATAAATGGAAAACATATTTACAACATGATTTACTAAAGAACCATTGTAGATCCATCTTAAATCTGGATTTACCAAGCACCGAGAGAGATCAAATTTCTTAATGTGTAAATTTTAATTTATATGTTGTTGTCTAAATATGTACATACATAGTTATTTAATTTTTTTAATTGAGTCAACTTTATTATTATTATTATTATTATTATTATTATTATTATTATTTTAATATATTGTTATCTAATCTAACATCACCATACAACATCTCCCTCATACTAGGTTGTAGAGCACCTCGCTACTCTTGATGCAATGAAAAATACTTATAAAAAATATTTCACATATTAAACTCAAAAGGCTTGTAGCATTCATAATGGACATGATAAAATGATGAGACTCATAATTCTGGAAGAGAATAATGGTCACCTTCATACATATTCTAAAAGAAAAGGTGTACCAACTAAGGATCACATTTAAGAAGATGAAATTGAATGGTATTAAAATTAGGGTGGACATTATATCACATAAATAACATAACTTGTCATAAAGTATTCATTCCACTTTATGGTTGACAAAATAAATTTGAAGTCAAAATATGTCAATGGGGTGTTGCCCTCCGTGTTTTCCCCACTCACGAGGTCAATGTAGAGGCATAATGTGTAGGAAAACTTCATATGTTTTTTTAGACCTTCAAGTTGGTTCTTGGGTTGAGGGAGTGCCCTCAATGAATTAAATATCATCTTGGAATGCACATGCCAAGTTTCAAGAAGATGGCATTGTTGTAATCTCAAAAAACTAAAAAGAGCTTTGAGTTATAGTTTTGGGAGACCAATAAATCAAACAATAGAGGGATCCAATAGCATGGGGATTCAGTAGATTTTAGCTATAGAAATGATCTCTCAAACCACAACCACTATAATCTAATTTTACATGACAAATAACTCAAGGAAAATGGATTTGTAGTTAAAGGAGGACCATTTATGATTTTTTTCTCGTGGTTGTAAACTCGAAGCCATAGAATTATTGAGTATTTAAAATGGATCCAACAAGTTTAAATGAACACCCATCAAGCAAATAGACACAATAAATGCAAGAGCAATCGTTTGAACTTTATTTCATCAATGCAGGAGAGATAAAAGTTAATTTACATAAGCATTCTAACATTAATTTAATTTATGGGAAACATGAAAAGACAATAGGAGTTGGGTAATTTGGCTATGTTCTAGGCTTCTCCACATGCTCATTAAACCAAAAATTTTCCCAAGAAGAAAGAAAATGGCATTAGGGGTTCACCCCTATCATCCACCATTCCTTAAAAATTGAGGTAGAATGGCACAGGGAGGGAGGGAGGGGGCGGGTGGTTGATTCATCACTAGTGTTGTGACATTCTTCACTAAAATCTCTTATAGAATGACATACAATGGGGGAGGGACCTAAGTCTCTTTCATAAGCTAATTTAGCATCTGGGCTCATACAATTATTACAATTTGCCTCTTGAGCATGTCGAGAGAACGAGAATGGAGAAAAAGAGGAATAGAAGAAGAAAGATTACTTGTTTTTTGCAAAAAGAGTGATGCTCCAGACAAATCCCCGGTTTCTAATGGCCTATTTTCTTTCAATCTTCCCTCCTCTAGTACTAATTTAAATTACTAATCCTTTATAATGAAAATGTTTTTTCACTATTACGATTGTTGAGAGAGATAGTGAATCATAAGATTAAGTTAAAACTAATTTCTTCTACCGCCAATGAGAATGTTTGTTTTGTGCTTTTGTTAAATTCAACTAAAAGAAAAGCATCTATTCAACTAACTTAGCCTTCTATCAAAATAATAGTCAAATTTGCAGCTGATTTGGTTTGGTTCCTTAGCCTTATTTAAGTATTATTTTGTATAATACTAATAACTTTTTTGAAGTGGAAAAAAAATAGAACAATAAACTTCCTTTTACATTTTTAATATAATGCCACTCTACAATTAACACTAAAACTCACTTTATATAATAATAAAATTATTTTCATTATTAATAAAACATTCACTTAAAAGAGTGTCTTATAATGGATAAGTTGTTACCTTTTCTTTTTTAGTTGTAACATCACATTGAGAATGAAACTCTTGACCCCTTGCCTTTTAAACCAATCATTGAACTCCTTATCTTCCTTATGATGGATAAGTTGTTACCTTCTCTTATTTAGTTGTAATATCACATTGAGAATTGAACCCTTAACCCCTTATCTTTTAAACCAATCATTGAACTCCTTATCCTCCTTATGATGGATAAGTTGTTACCTTCTCTTTTTTAGTTATAATATCACATTGAGAATGGAACCCTTCTTATGATGGATAAGTTGTTACCTTCTCTTTTTTAGTTATAATATCACATTGAGAATGGAACCCTTGACCCCTTGCCTTTTAAACCAATCATTGAACTTCTCATTAGCACTCAACCCACTTTATAATATAAGGTCACTTCATGATAATGCAGAATAGTTTCAAATTAGGCATTTTGTAGTGTGGATAGAAGTAATATGATATATATTTTATTAACACCCCAAATGGTTCCATCGTGCCTACATTCAACGGATATGCAATGGCAATGAAATGTTTTTTTTTTTTTAACCTTTGAAATGATAAAGAAATGTTTATGAACTTTCCATTTAATAGAAGGTAAATTTGTGGTGGCCCAAAAGCGATGAAAATTGAATCTTTCGTAGCCCTTTCAAGGGGTTCAAACCTATTTTTGAAGTATAATTCAAAAAATATCCTTAAAAAAATGTAAATTTTTTAAATCACTGATCATTTATGAAGGACAACAAATATCCTAAAATGTCAAAAGAATGGTGAGATTTTGAATAACCCACCAATGTCCTCACTTCCAATGCTTAGTTGGTCAATGAGCATTGGTTTATCACAAAAATATTTGTCTTTGGCATTTAAAGATTAAAATCATCTATATTTTTGTTGGATCTTATCTATTTCTTGATATGGTGTACCCTTCCACATCATTAAATCCATCGCATATCTCACACCTAAATAAATATCTTAACATCGTATTGGCGTATGCATTATTTTATGTGTCACTTGATGAAATCTTACCAAAAAAGCTTAAACACCTTGTCTTTATGAATCCCCTCTTGAATTCATGTGTTATGAGCATTGTCAATTCTTGTCAATATAGGAGTTCGCATTGCATTTAGTTTACATCATCTTTTTGAATCTCACTCACCATAATATCATTTACTTTGTTATCTTTGCTTTGACACTTGTCATAATGTCATTTAATTTGTTATGTTGTTCTTGTTTCTAAAAACATTGACCTCAATGTAATGATACTTTGCAAATATTTTGAGAATGCCATATAGCTTTCTTTCCCACTGCCTCACCCCAAACCCAAGATCAAGGAGGCATATCATTTGTAACACTAGTGCTTGGAACAACATTTGTAAAACTAGGTGTGATTCTTAAGAAGGCTAGGAAGAAGGTAACATAACTTTTATTATCATCAAACTTATGCATTAAGGATTATGCTCTAACATCCCACTCTTTCATGCATTTTCATATAGTTTAAGAGATAAAGTGAATAATCAATATCCTCAATAAAAATAACATACTTCGTAGTCTTGTGTACTTTCATTTAGTTTTGTATTTCTATGGATCTCGAGAAGATCCAAATCATAAACATCTTAACTTAAATAATAAGCAATGAATGCATTCATGCTAGATTGTCATGTTCCTAGACACCTATAATGCAAGTAAGGTCTCTTCATTGTTTTTATAGTATTTTGATAGAATTGTCACCCCTCAACAAAGGCCCCAAGATATAGTGCAATTTATTCTTTTCTAATGAGATCTAAAATGAACACAACTCTCATGGTTAAGTAGGATCGAGGTATGCTCAAAATATGAACATAAGATGCAATGCTCATGCATCATATGGATTAAATGGATTACATCCTTTCTTATATTAAGGCTCACAAAAAAATTGATTTGTGATTGTGTTTGAAGTTTTATATTGTTGTTTTTAACATTTTGAAATTCCCCCAAGAAAACATGGTTCAATAGTTATGAATTATTATTATTATTAATGTATATATAACCCATCAAAAAATTATATTTGAAATTACAAAGTAAGGTTATTATTACTTTCTATTGAAATTTCAACTTTGTGTAGGGTTGTTTGTTAAATTTTATCATTTTAAATAATTGGAAGGACAATATTTTTTTTTAAATATGTACCTAGTTTACTCTTGTCAATTGAAGTAAAACTGCTTGTTCAAGTAGTCATCATGGAAAGGTTGAATGAATATATATCCTTCAACTTGAAATTAATAGTAGCCCTTCAAATTTGATCATTGTGACCGACCCTACCAACTCACCATGAGTTATATAAATAATGTATGCACATGAAAAATTATGAACCGGGGTTATCCTTCCCCGTTTCTATTGTTTAAATTGTATTTTTGAATACATCAATAGATTCAGCTCCCTAAAATACCCTTAAGAATGCTCAAATTATACAATCTCAACCACTTAAATCCACAATTAACAATTGAAAATATACCCCAAGAAAAGATATAATAAAAAAAAACAAAAAAACAAAAACAAAAACTTTTAGACTATGCCATTATGAACCCAAAAAAAAACCAAAACATAAAACTTTTACACTATGCCATTATGAACCACCCTTTAAAAAGACCTTACCCTTTAAATAAACCCTACCCACCCTTTCTACCATGGACAACGCCTCTACCAGCTGCCCTCCCCCCGTATCGATTAAACCTCGTTCCCACAATTACGGGTGGATCGGGGGCTGAGGAAGGCTCGCTGCAAACAACTTAAATTACCCCCCTTCCTCACATCGCCAATTACAATTTTGGACCATAGATGAGGTTGATTGGGGTGGTTATCCACCGTTCGCGGCACATGGGACCCCACCGTCCACCCCAGGCCAACATTCCTATAGATGCATATAAAGCTTTGTATTGAAGTTGTGTGTGGAGATTGTGGCCATTCACAGCGTAATAGTTTTTTGTTCGTTTCATTGGACATCCTCCCTCCAGTGAAATTAGCAAAATCGATGGATGCTGGAACTTGTTACCCATCTTACAGAGGCCTTCCTCTTGCTTAGATTTTGCCAATGCAACCCGAAATCACGAAAAACCATGCGCTGTGCAGCCTATGGAAAACAAAACGATGGCTGTAATTTTCAGCTCCTCATTGCAGGAGCTACAATCGATGTTGGATCATGAAAATTCAGAAGAGATAGTTTGGCCCCATCGAGACTTAGACTACTACCAGAGGATTTCTTGAAATAGCGAAGTAGAGACGAAGAATTTAGCAGTATAAATCTATGGGAAAAGTGTCTATGTGAAAACTACACCCTAACCCTTCTCCCATTCTGATGCATTTCGACCACTGAAAATTGAGGAAAATGATCCTTGAGCCCAAACTTAGAAAACATGTCTCCATTCTAGATTTCAAACACCAAAACTTGATAAACGAGCACGCAAGCGTGATTTATCTTCATAAATTTCCCTGTGTGCTCTGCATGGGGCTAAACAAACTGCATCATAAGTAGCCCCTATAAATGAAGGGAAGCCATACTTAATTAAAGGGTATGAAGGCAAGAAATCCATCTCATTGATCTCAACAAACCAAGCTAAAATGCTGATTGACAACAAAAACAAAAATTGTAATGTTAATCGTGAGACCAAGGAAGGATAAACCCACAGAAACGAGTCTTCTAATGTTTGTTATAACAAGGGAGCATCAAAAGGAATCAAGTCAGTTGTTAGGCATATATGAAATCGTATTTGCTAATGCAAAGGGTTTGCCACCCAAAAGATCGATTGAGTGTGGCATACAAGCATTGCCAAATTGCCTTTTTATCCAACATTAGATTGTACCAAACCAATATAATAGAGAGTGAAGAGATAGAAAAGCATATTCCAAGTTGCTAGATCAAGGGGTCATCAAACCAAGTATAACAGTGTTCAAATCTCCAATTGTGCTTGTGTCTAAGAAAGATGGGACTTGGAGGATGTGCATTGATTTCAGAGCACTCAACAAGATCACCATTAAAAATCATTATCCTTTGTCAAGGATTGATGATTTGCTTGACCAGTTGCAAGGGGCCAAATATTTTTCCCAGCAAGATCTTAAATCCAGATACCATCAAGTTCAGATCAAAGAAGAAGACACTTGGAACTATGCTTTTAGAAGGAAGCAAGTGTGGTTCGAGTGGTTGGTGATGTTGTATGGACTTACCAATGCACCAACAACTTTTATGAGACTCGTGAACAAAGTTCTCGTGGCTTTTATATACATTCCTTCACAATTGTATCCCTAGATGATGTTCTCATCTACAGCAAGACATGGAAGAGCAGATCAGTGATGTGAAGCAAGTTCTTGAGACACTTGTGCAAATAATTTGCAACTTAATATGAAGAAATCCAAGTTTCCCAAACAAGCATTGTTATACGTGGGGTTTATGGTCGGTGCTGATCAATTAAAGATATGCCCAAACAAGATTCAAACCATTGTTAATTGGCCAAAACCAAAACCATCAAACTTAATCGAGGTAAGAAGTTTTGTTGGAGCTTGCCAATATCTTTGCATGTTTATTCTGCATTTTTCTAGTATCATTGCACCATTGCATGATTTGACAAAGGGAGAAGTAAAATTTCCTTGGACAAAGACCCAAGAGCAAGCATTTAATGCCTTGACACAGAAAAAGTTGTGAAGCACCAATATTGGGTCTTCCAAATCTACAAAAGTTGTTTGACATAGAGGCAAATGCATTGGGATATTTTTTTAAGAGTTGTTCTTATGCAAGAACACATTGATTGCTTACCATCTGGAAATCTTTTCAGGTTGTTTTAAAGTACCCAACATATGATAAAAAGCTTTTCACTTTGCATCAAGCAGTGAAGTATTGAAGAGTATATATCTTGGGTAAAGAGATGGCAATACATACCAATCACAAACCATTGTAATATCTACAGACACAGTCGAGGTTGTAGAAAGCAAGGCATGCCAAGTGATGTCTTATATACAGTTCTTCAATGTTGTCATTAAATATAAGAAGGTAACGTCCTAAACAAAATCACTGGTTTTCTGTCAAGATTGTCTAAAATAACAATAGCTCTTACAATGTGATTGCAGTGGTTTTCTCTCCACATTCATTACAAGGGCGATTATGATTTCCATCCTATTGTGGCAACGTCCCAGCAAGGGGATCAAAAGCTGGATTTTTATCTTCAAGATGGCCTATTGTACAAAAATTAGTATTACAGGTTCCAAATGGAGAATGTCAAACTAAATTGCTGAAAGAAGCTCATATTTTTAAGTGGCAGGGCATTTTGGAGCTGGAAAAGCATTGTTAAACCTGCAAAGGTATGTTAATTGGCCATATATGCAAGTAGATGTTGCAAAATTTATTAGAGCTTGTATATTTTGTTGTGCTTATAAACCAGCTAACAGAAAATTGGGTTTATATACACCAATGCCTATTTTGAGCTAAGCATGGTAGAATATCTCCATGAATTTCCTTGGAGAATTGTTGAAGACGTGACCTGGCAATGACTATTTGTTTGTAGTAGTTGCAAGTTCAAGATGGCTTTAACCATTCGTTGCAAAAAGACATTCACTTGCCAAGAGGTAGCTAAATTATTTCAACATATACGGGCTCATTTTGGGCTTCCAGAGTCCATAATCTCAAACCAGCAACTATCGTTTCCTAAGCCAACTTTGGATGGCATTATGGGGAATGATGGATATTAGGCTGAAGAGAAGCATTGTTTTTCACCCTCAACAAAGGTTTATTCGCTCGGGAATTTAATCGGAAACATCCAAAGACGAAGGGTGAAAGTTTGTCATCTATTCAGTTTTATAACAATTCATAATTCAAGCAATACGTCTCTATTTGATGCTTGTTTGGGATTTTTGTCTTGAACTTCATTTAATATTTTATTTGCCAAGGTTGTTGAAGAAAAGTCCATTATACATGGTAATGAACACTAGAAAGTCATTAAGTTGATGGAGAGAAATCAGCAGATACATAGGCAAGTGAAAGCACAATTACAAAGGGATCAACAAAGGTACAAAGAGAGGCATGACCAGCACAGGGTTTCTCATATGTCGACATGGGAGACACGGTTAGGCAAGTGAAAGAGAAGTTACAGAAGGCTCAACAAAGGTACAAAGAGAGGCATGACCAGCATAGGGTTTCTCGTAATTTCAATGTGGTGGACATGGTTTCACTGCATCTCAATAAGTAATTACAAGGTCCAGTGAAAATGCTAAAGCCCATTAGCTACAATACATTTAAAATCATGCTACATGTGGATGAAATGCACTCCAATTGGATTTGCTGCCATACATGCATATTTGTTCTTCCATTATTGCAAAAAACCTTTGAGCCTTTGATGCTTGATGAAGATGAAGAGACATTGCTAATGTTACCTTCAGTGGAAGATATAGTGCTAGATGCACAGGCCCAATGGGAAGAAGATACCATCTGAAACTCCAGGAAACCCGAAGAGGTAAGCAAGAGTTTCTACAGATTGACATCAAGGATTAAATCCCTTCAAAGCCAAATGGTACACACTTGAGATAGAGGGCAAGTTTCCTCACCTACTTCAACACTGATAATGTTTTAAAGGGACCAAAAACCCCCAAAATGAGGTCCACTCCAAATACAGGTATCCTTTTTTATTTTTATTTTTTAATTCCAGAGTTTTCTGAACCATCAACTTGAAAACAAAACTGGGAAAAATCTGTACAGAAATAGCCTTTGGTGAAAGAAGTAAACAAGCACAAAGAAATGAAAAAAGAAGCTATAACTTGCAAGTTACAATGAAAATACAATTTCTGCCTAAAAACCACAAATGTTGGGTTGGGAATTTTGGAACATGAATGGTTCTTGGTTGTTTTCATGCTGAAAATGAAGAGAGAGGATCATGGAGGATCATTCAGAGAGTCTAATGGCAGAACAGAGAGTGTGAGAGTCTGCCTAGGAGAAAACAAGAAAACTCGATACCACAATGTAAATGCAATAACTATGCAAGAGCTCTGTAAGAGTGTCTCAAAGCAGAGGCCACAAGTGTAGGCATTCATTATAACCAGATTCTTATAAATATCTGGAGCTTTATTCCCAAAAGGGTTTCCCTGGTTAGAAAACCTAGTGTCGTGATTCAAATGTATGTTTATTTCTTGCATCTCTACTATGTTAAGTTTTATCTTGGATTAAGCTAGGACTGCATACAATTGTCCATACACAAAGGTACAAATTTAAAAATTAATCAAGGATATGTAGTTAATAACTTTGGGAGATTCTGGACTCCCACTGAGATACAGATCAGCCGAAACAGTCTGCCGATTAGACCAAGGGTACCATCCACTAGCCATCAATGAATTTTGCCTAAGGTTATTATCTGAAATCTCAAGGACAGATTTACATGCAACCACATATGTCATTTTGTTGGGGCAAGAACACCAGCGTGCCCATCAACATGATCCTCATTCCACTCTATTATGTTAAAGTTGCCACCAATAACCAAGTCGTTTGCAAGGAGTGGGACATCCAAACCCATAATTGCATTCTACAACTTGGATCATTGTGAGCAGACACAAAGCAAAATCCCCATACAGTGTTAGCAAGCAAGATGGTTATCCAACGGCAATGGGCACGTGGATTCTGGCCATTATCTAGAATAGGAGAAGCCATTTAGAGAGCCAAGGCCACACACTACCCCTCCTTGTCCATGACTCCATCGTTCTTATGGGAAATGCATCAATGCTCCCCTTGCCAACAACTGTGTATCAATGACCAAAGACAAAAACCAAAAATCTCAACTTCTTGTAAGAACAAGACATCAGGCTCAATGCATGAAATAGATTGCAAGTGCCTGGATGCCTTGTATTCCCCAAGGCACCCTGAACATTCCAAGACATAATACTGAACCTCATGTACATTGTATCTAGTCCCTACTCGAGGACTGCAAAATTATTGGTTGCATCCTAGGGGAGGATACGACCAACAAAGATCAAGCAAGTCCCATATCTATCAATGAACATTGCTAGGGGAGGAAATGGATGAAATGTGTATAGATTGCAAACAAATATCCTTTGTTGCAAAAGTTCATGTAGTTGCAAAAATGTATACAGGACTGCATGTTCAAGTTCCAACTGTGGAAGAAGGATCATTTGAGTCTGTCGACCTACCTACTATGATTATAGTGAGGAAGAGAAACTTTGTCGTATGTGGTGTGTGAGTTTGGTGTTGAACCAATGACAGTTGACCATACTTTATCTGGCTTCTGGGTATCAAGCATAGCAGCCCCATTGACTTCCCTCTAGCTTTTCCTCCACCCAGTCATGGTCCACCCGTCATCCCTATGCTGACTATGTTAAAGCTGGAGCTAACTAGAGAAGTTGTTGGATGTGAACTTCATGTGTTGTTGTTAGGGAAATTGTGGCTTGTTTGGCATAGCAGGTTGCTTCAACAGACAATCTTTAATCAGATGATTGGGCAAGTAACAGAGAAACAGGGATTCAAAAGATTAAGGTAAATTGCATTTGAACATGCAGTAGCCCTGGTAGATGTAACTGAATTTCTGATGGTAATTGTGTGTGAGATCTGTTGCAACACCCACACAAGCACTAGATCTCATAGACCAGGACTCTCACTTATTCCCCGCTAACAACCAACCTAAGGGTTTGATGATTTTATCTATATATGCACGGCAATGTCCTGGTGGGTGTGGAAACTCTACCAAGAGGGGTTATCGATGCTGTGATTCATATTCTAGTGAAAATCATTGCACCACGATTGGACATGTGGCACCTGCAAACATCCAAGTGTCATTAAGTTGAACTCCATGTGCTGGTTCTTCAGAGCTAAAGACCACACAGATATAGCCTTTTCCTAGTCCCCATGAGGATTCAAAATGCTACCCAAGTTGGTTGTTAGATAATAAGCTAAGTCATGCATGTATTATGAATTTATAGACACCCATGACCCAATCTAAAGTAGGAATTTTGGCTAGTGGCCTTCAAAAGACTTCTTGAGCCTACTCTTTAGTTCCTCCAAAGAATCTCTGCTACTTTTGCCCAATTCTTGTGAATGAGATCACTTTATTTTTAGCAACATCTTGCTACATTATTGAATGTGACAATATGCTATGCAGACTTTCAGTTCATTTAGAGACATGAGACTTATTCTTGGCCATCAAATTCTAGAATTTCATCCAAACTATGCATATCTTGACTTTTCTCTAGAATGACAAAGCCCAAGGCTCCAATCCCCAGAATATGAACAAAGCAAATGATGAAAGAAAAAGAAATCTCCAAATAACAAATCAATTAGTGTGGATAACTGCTGTGCAAAAACCATAACCATGTGCTGAAGGTTCAACTTACACAGACTTATTCCATTGGACGCTTTATATCTGTGCTTATGTGAACTTATCAGGTTCAAGGTAAGGAAATATTTTAAATGTTAATGGAAATCTAACATGTACAAGGTATTCAATATGCTCAAGTCTCTTAAACATGGACCCATGTTTTCAGTAGCCACAAATACACATTGGATAACATTGTACAAAATCAATCATGTAACACCTTTGTTTCTAGGAAAACATAGAAACAAATATACAATAATGAGAAACAGTTACATTGTCAAGTTATAAATAGTATAAGCAAGAGACTGAAAAGCACACCCAACTTCATTACTTGGAAACTGAAAGAAAACATCTGCAAAGTTGGAATATCTAGAGCTACATATAATCTCTCAGAAGATGATAACACCATTCACATGATAGCTCAAACATTCATTTTAGGTTTAATACAACAAAGCCCAAATGAGTTTTAGATGCCCTTCAGAAATCAATGAGAATGTACCACAAACAGATGAAGATGATCTACAGTGTACACTAATGTTCTAAGATAAGCAGGCCCTGCTTCCCTCTGCAAATTCCTCAAAATTCCAGTCCCTTAGAATGTCTCTGCGAACAGCATGGCACCTTGTCAAACGAGGGCTAACTGGACCCTGATTGTTATTGCTGTTGCTGTTGGACAGCACAGGAACAACCCTTGCACTGACTTCTTCCAGAGGAGGCTGCTGAGGGTTCTTTGTGGACCAACACCCCACTACAGCTCCACATCTCTGCTCTTGTTGGGAGTTGAAAGAGTAGGACCTTAAATCAGAATCAGTTCGTTGTACCACTTGGCAGGTCAAGCATGCCAAACTCATGGTTGCAGTGTAGAAAGGATCTTTAGAATGAGATTAAAATCTGCACAGTAACCCCAACATTAGCACCTTAAAAAACTATTAGATTGTAAACTTTAAAGTGGAAATTTTGTCTTTAGTAACACCGAAGCATTTGCATTCCTCAGTGAGTGTACACTCATTGGACAATGAAGGCATAAGAGTCTGTCTGAACCAATTCAAATTCAAACCGTGGAAAAGGAACCAAAATTTATATGAAAGTGATTGTTGTTATTTTTCATCCACATGATACACAGATCTGCATTCAGAGAATTTCCTACCGCTTAAAACTTCAAGCCTGGAAACACCAATCAAAAACTTAGATCTGCATTCACAAACACACTGAATAGAAAACTCACGAATGTAGACCCACCACATATAAATGGATGAGATCAGCCATGCAAACAATAGAGATTAGATCTGAGAAATCTGCAGCATGAATGCAGCGAACAGAAAAACAGAGATTTGGAACAGAAAACAGTGTCTTCTTCACACAATAAAAAGATTACAATACTGTCCAAGATGGATTACAAGTAGCTTCTCACGAACCTCGACTGTCTCTTACACACTAACTACTCAACTCATGCACTAATAAAACCTTAAATAGTGCGCCCTCTTTCACTTAGTCAAAATTGACAAGAGAGGGAAAAGCAGTTACAAAACAACTTGTTAATAATACCCCTCAAAGGAGCACCCCCTATGCAAGAGAATCTTACCCAAGCAATCCACACTACTATCCCAAAATAGTTTTTCCACCTCTTATATGAAAGGAATAATCTGCCACGTGTCCCAAGGAATCTCTCCTCGAGGAATGCCCACTACTCGTGCATGTGTAAGGACTGTGTCATAAATGTATCCAAGGCCGAGGGGGAGAGCCCCCCCTACGCTTCGGTCTCAAAGCACATTTTGAGAGGGAGCATTTAGGAAGAGCCCTCAGGAACACACTTCCTGAACGCTGCTCCTTGCTCCCCAAGGTCACTCCCTACCTCTGTGGGGAGTGTTCATGGAGTGCCCAAGGAGCGAACTCCTAGGGTGCTCGTGAGGCGCTCCCACAATGTTCTCGAGACACTCGTGCTTAAAAAAGGCTCCTCGGTCGTTGCCTGAGCAGCCCCGTGCACCTAGGCAAATTTGAGGATTTTGCTTGCTTGTAGGACCCAAGGCAAGCTTCCAAAAGATTGCTCAAGGCATGGCTAGGGTTTTTTGATGGAATAAAACACTCGCTCACTCCATTTTTCTCTCATTCTATTTCTCATTTCACTCATCTTTGATAGGGTTTTGAGTGGGCTTCTTACTTGCTAGTTTTTGTTAAAATGTAAAGCAGCTATAGAGGATATTCCTCAAGCAGCTTCAAGCTGCACCCTTAAGCTACCCCCTTAAGCTGCCCACTTAAAGCTGGCCCCTTGCCAGCTGTCCCTTGCCTTAACCGCCCTCCTCTAGCTAAGTCGGCCACCTACTCTAGCTCCTATCCTAAGCTAAGGCAGCCCTAACCTAAAAGGTAATCCTAACCTAAATATCCTAACCTAGACTCTTTGCTATTTAAAGAGAGGGAGGTGCCCTCCTCATCATTCATTCTTGACATCAGTTTTGTATATCAGTTTGTCTTAAGAGTTCTGTACTCAAGTTTCTGAGGGAGCAGCTAAGGTTTTTCTGAGGGAGCAGCTAGTATTTCTGAAGGAGCAGCTAGCATATTCAGAGGCAGCACCTAGACTATTTCTGGGCAGCAGCTAGCAGCTGATAATCTATTCTGTAGCAGCCTTCTTTCAGTCTCTTCTAAAACATTTTCTGGACAGCATCTAAGAGTCATTCTGGGCAACAACTGAGACACTCCTGTAGCAGCAAACTTACTCTGTTCTGAAGATATTCTAACAGCAACTAAAGGTTGTTCTGTACAGCAACTAAAGGACCTTTTCTGAGGGCTGAAACATTCAATTCTGGGCAGCACCTTTCACTTATTCTGAGGCAGCCTTAAGAGCAATCGAGAGTCAGCCATTAAAGGGCAGATTTGAATCAGCTCAGCTACAGTATAAGCTACAGGTTTGAGGGCAGTTTTGTAATAGAGACTTAGTGCTATTGCCTTGTAAATTCATTGTACTTGTTTGACTGATCAATATATCACAGAAGTTTGATGGGTTTCTTCCCCTTGAGGGTTTCCCAGGATAAACAGTTGTGTCTCTGTGAATGAGTGATCTTCCTATGATTCTGATGTTTCTTCCTATGATTCTGATGTTTCTGTTTATCATTTAAAGAGGCAAAGAACACTATTGTTATCTTCTATCTCTGTTTATGCTTGAAAATTAACGGTTTTTTAGGAGCAAATTTGTGAGACCCTAGATGGGAGATTGAACACTGCCATTTGTGAGAGCTTGGAAGGGAGATTGAAGGCTCCCATAGTTATGTTCAACCACCATTAGAGACCCGAGGAGGTAGGCTCTAAAGCCTATTCTTGTTTGTTTTTAAATTTCTTTCGATGTGTTGTAAACTAGTATATTTTCTATGTTGAATACTTGAATGTTCTCTTCTCCTAGTCTTTCCCATTTCTCCTTCTCCATCATTTTATTATAGGAAGCAAGTTATTCTCAAGAAGCACGATGGGTATGTGGTTTATCCTTTTGGTTCCATTTTTTATTATGATGGTTGTGTTGGGAAACCAAAATACCAATGATGAGTAGAAAGAACTAGAAGTAGGCATTGGCACATTCCGTGGAGAAGTGGAAGCAATGGAAAGGGATGATGATCATGAAACTCACACAGATGATGGAAAGAAACACAAAAAGAGTTCAACACCCTTGTGGAAATATGTGACATATCTTAGGGGAGGGAAAGGGGATGAAACCACAAAATTTATATGCTCCCATTGTAAATCAACTTACACAGGTTCATATACCCATGTGAGAAAGCATCTCTATGGGATTATGCCATGCTAAGTCACATGGTTCGGGTTCGAGTTCAGGTTCGGCAACGATTAGATTCGATTCTGGTTCAAATTTTCCAATAAGGTTCGGATGAGGTTCGGCTTTAGGTTCGGCTATATATATTGAACCATAATGAAACCTCATCCCAAACCTCAATAAAATTCTCCTTCAAATTTGTCTTAAGGTTTGAATTCGGGCATGCATTCAAGTTCGTTTAGGTTCGGCATTAGGTTCGGTGAACTTTGAGGTTCAGTGAACTTTGAGGTTCGCTGAATTTCGAACCTCAAGCTTTAGGTTCGTCGAACCCTGTGACTTAGATGCCATGTGATGAAGTTAAGACTATAGGAGTCAAAACCTATCATCAAGTGCCAATGAAAGATAGAAACAAATACGTGAAGGAAGAGGAGGTTGTACAAAACAAGTCCAAAATATCAAGGGTTGAATATGAGACCTCAAGCTCACATAGAATGTTCAGTGGTCGATCCTCATCCCCCCATGCTAGTGGATTCTTGCTCATGCATTAAGGGTGTAAAACAATATCAAGTTTCCTTGACCAAGGTTGTAGGGATGACATGGATGAAAATATTTAAGGGTTCTCTATGCATTGGCATACCATTCAATGTTCTTCGCACACCTTATTGGCATGAAATGATACCCGCTATCAACAATGCCCCTAAAGGATACAAGAGCCCTAAGTATGACAAAGCTAAAACCATGGGCCTTGACAAGGAAAGAGCCAAAATCCATTGTGCTTTAGGATAATTTACAAATGATTTGACCAAATACAAGGTAATGGTTGGACAAATGTTCAATGCAAGCCATTGATAAATATTCTTGGCGTGTCTACTAGTGGTGTGGTCTTCCTTTCAACCCATGACTACTCAACTTGTTACAAGACCAATATAAATATTGTAGAACCCTTAATTAAAACCATTCAAGAGATTGGACTGTACAATGTCATTCGAGTCATCACTAATAATGTTGTTAATTATAAAGCAACGGGAGCAATCATTGAGGATATGTGCCCTAACATATTTTGATTAGAGTGTTTGGTTCACACATTAAACCTCTTGATGCATGATATTATTAAGATGAAGGACCGTGATTATAAATGGATTGGTGCATTGTACAAGAAAGGGAAGAAAATGATAAATTTATTACCAATCATAGCCATGCCCACTACATTTTCGACAATCACTCTAAGTTGTAGCTACTTAAGATTGCAAAGACCGGATTTGCTAGCTATTACCTCACCTTCAGGCACCTTTTGAAGGTAAGAGAGGCATAGGCTAGTATGGTCTCAAGTGATTTATGGCAAGGTTTGAAACACAGGGCTATGTCTGCATCTGCAAGACATGAATTTCAGAAGATGGAGGAGACCGTTCTTAATGGTCGGTTTTGGGCACAGGTTAGGTATGTTCTGCAGTTCACCAAGCCCATTTATAACATGATTCAGTTTGCAAATACACAGCAGCCAGTGATTGGAGAGGTGTATGAGCAGATGGACAGTGTGCTAGACCAAATCAAAGACATTGTTGAGAGATGCAATCTTGTATGATCGTATTCATAAACATGTGGTCAGAAGATGGAATAAACTAAATGATCCACTCCATGCCTTGGCATATGTCCTTACACCTAAATATTATTCTCCATCTTGGTTGGGCACCTAGGGGTGGGATTAGGAGAAAACCACACACAGATCCATAGGTAGGAAATGGGTATATGCTTGCATTAGACAAGTTGGTCCCTGATGAAGAGCAGTGTGCTCAAGTACAAAGCAAATTGTGCAAGTACATCAGTGAACATGGGGTCTTTGCTAACCTGCTTGCAACCTGAATTAATAGTTCTCCTTATTACAAATAAGGAGAACTACTAATTCAGGATTTTTTCAAAAATCATCATGTATCTACACTCTCTCCTACTAACCTCACAAGCTGCTTCTGGGGAGAGATTTCCTATATCTAAAACCATTCTGAATTTAGAAACTGCTACCAGAATGATCCTGGGAGGACCTGGAAACCACTGAGTGATTTCTGGTCCAAAACTAGCAAGAAACTTTGGCCGATGTTTCCATCTAGAAAATACTATTTTTATGCTTTATTTCCTAAAAATCTAACCTAAACTAACTCGAAATTAAACTACATTGACTGCTAGGGAAGTATTTGCTATATTTGCATTATCTGCTATAGTTCAAATTTGGCAATGAAGAATCTATCATGTATGCATCAAGATTCAAGTTGAAACTTGTTTATGGCTTTATGTTGAAAACCATCATTACTTATGGAAGATGTTAGCTTTCCTGTTCCTGGATATTCAATTTTCATGAGGTTTCCCATGTCTACCCAAAGTTTCCTACTTGTAGTAGACCCCGACCATTCCTGTTTTCTCCAGTTTCCATTTCCATAAACCTGTTTCCTGCTATTTACAGTTTATCATTTCATGGAACCCATTTCCTGCTTTTTCCTGCTTCTCTTTTCCAGAAGCACATTCCCTGCTGCTTCGTTTTCCAGTGCCCAGAAAACTATTTCCTAGCATTTCCCATCTCCCATTTCTTATTCTTGAGGACACATACAGTACAGTCTTATTAAATCTAATGGAGAACGGATCATTGGCATTGGCAAGCAACTATTCAAGTATGGATTTCCTATGACACAATTACTCCTTTCAAACCTTACCTCTGGATTGTCAATGCCACTGATAAAATTCAACCCAGAGGACAGTCTGTAAAAGTCAAATAGCCTTGGCACCTGAACATCATTGCTGATGTGTCTTTTGCCCTAATAACTTAATTGATGGCATGAACAATGCAACACAGGCAGTCCAAAGATTGCCAAAGCACTAATACATACAGAAAAGAAGTTCCAAAATGTTAAAAGGATGGAATTGTCAATCAATGGATCTCACCCACACCACAATCTACAAATAAGAGATTATCCCCATTTGCTCCTCACTCCCAGAATCAGGGCGTTGCAATGCGTATCAATGCGTTGATTATGCAGGTATGGAACCTTAATAGCTATGTGTAGCAAAACCCAAGAAATATAGAATATTTGGAGTCAATGTTGCAAATGCCAAAAACCACTGAAAATTGGTGAATTGTTGATTTTCCAGCAATTCAACGCCCAAATGAGATGTAGTGCCCAAAAATTCATGAAGTTTTGAAAGAAATTGCAAATTATTTGAAAATTTTGCCAGCAGCACAAAAAATCTTCTATAAACCCCAAAAAAGTGATTCATTTTGCCGATTCTGACATGCTGTTTGCGCTTTTGGGAGAGATAAGTGTGCTCCAGTGTGCTGTTAGAGGGAAAATTTGGTGATTCTTCCATGTTTCATGGATTGGGCAACAACTTCCATCTGTCTTTCTCCATATCCCAGGTATGTTTCTGCTCTCTTCTTTTTTTGCAGATTTAGGCAACAGGGATAGGACTTGTTGTTCAATGTCTATAGATTTTTTCATAGTATTTGTCAGAGATTTTTTGTTTAGTGTTTCGTCATAGATTTTCGAAGATTGTGATTCAATTTCATGCTCTGATTTTTTTTGCAAACATTTCTTAGACTTATAAACTTTTGTTTTTCCCTGGGTTGCATGTATTTCCACCAACACGCCGAAGGTACTGGATATATTGTGGGCATATGGCAACATGATGTTACTAGTAACAAGGTGAAATGCAAGTTTTGCTCAAAGCTTTCTGCACTGGGAGATTTACTGTTTAAAATGCTGGCCTGCAAGATTCATTAGCAAAGATGTATCTCCAAAATTTCAGCAACGACTTTTGCAGCGAATGATGAAGCTAGGTAGAAGAAAGAAGGAAAATAAGATCTTCTGCTTGAACATGCAGCGGATAGCAGGGAGACCTCCAGGCACATGGGGGGCTGAGATTGGATCAGTTGCTTTGCCTTCCATAGGAACCACATCACCACTTTTTGTTCCAAGAACGAAAGATGGGGCACAGCCTTCAATCAGTTCAGTTCACTGAGAAATGGAAAAGGAAGAGGCAGATAGGGTTGTGGGCATGTGTTTCTTGTGGAGTGACATACCTTTCAGCATTGCCAAGAACAATCCGCTCTATCAGGCAATGTCAAATGTTGTCGCTATTGTTGGGCCAATATAAGCAATGTTATTAAACCCAGAACTGGAACCAAACCAATCAACCCCAAAAACCATAACCGGGAAAATAAACAAAAGCAAAACTCATCAACCAAAACATACATAAAATATTCAAATTTTGATAAACATATGTGTGTGTGCACATCAATGTAAATTGAAAGTTGAAACCATTAGACACAAAATCTGCAAGTTTTCTCATGTATATAGCATGTAAGGGTGTTTATAACAAAATAGCACCAGGTGCAAAATACATATCAGCAACAAAATACATAAACATCAAGGCTCTAGAATCTAGATGATCTCTAGAGTCCAAAAAAATCAATCTACAACAAATAACTACATATCATCAAAATCATCCCCTATATTGGGATCCTCGTCATCAATGGCACCCTCTGCCTCAATCCTCCAAGGACATTAGTAATAGTGCTTAGTGCTACTTGTAGATCCAAGTCCATCCACCCTCTTGCTGCTCAAGTCAACAACCTCCAATTTTGATGAAACTGGCTAATCCGAGCATTAAAATGAGGCATAAAGCTTAACATGACTAATCAGTGATTTTGGCTTGAGTCAGAGGAGCATTTTTACTAAGGTCGTGACAGATGAGTTCAACAGTGAACACCACCAACATCGGGGTACATAGAGGGCTTTGTGCTCTTGATTAAATGCTAATCCCATTCCCTCATACATGATAGGATCTAGTGCTGATATGCAGCAATCCTCCCAGTCCTAAAACGCCAAAATCCTCAAAACCGTCAAGTCCATTGAATTCTGAATGGGATATGATATTCTATTTTGTTCATATGAAGTCCAATGAGGTTGGAACCACTCTCAAACATCCAAGAATTATTGGTAATGTTAAAAATTTAAGTAAAAGAAAGGAAAGATAAGGAGAGCATCAACTTTTACTTTGAGAATTTAATATTACTAGTTATAGCTTGCCAATTAATTTATTTTCCAATTTTTGCATGGGTGAGGCTATGTTGGCATCAAACAAATCAAAACGAATGGGTTTTGGATCATTCCATAAGAAATGGAACTGACCGATTCAAGACAAATCCAGTTTAAACAACTGCTTCTGACCAGGAAATCCCCAAACCAGTCTGAACCAGCCAGTTCCGATCCAATTCTGATTGTTGAAATTAATGGTGTAATCTTCACATTTGGCTATGACCTACATTATTTGTAATTTTATATTATATTTCTAGATTTGGTTAAGGCCATCCTAGTCAACTCAATCTACGCCCATAATCCCTCCTTGGGGAAAGCACCCTACCTCTTTAGTTGTATATAAATACACGACTTTTATTTGTATTTTCACACATTGTGATCATTCATTCATTCTTATACATGTGATTTAGCTTAAGAGCATCATAAAGCATTGCACTCTCTTGTGATTGATTTGATCTATATTGTGTTTGGGTTATTTCTCTCTCTAGTGCACTTGTGCTAGGGTTTATTCTCTCTCTAATGATGTGCCTCGCTTGGCTGCCCTAGTGTTGTTTACCTCTTTATTTGATTCAAAATTTGGTTCGGTTTTGGTTCCATTCAATTCTCTTACTAACACTTGTGAATCTCAACAAGGATAACATTGGTTATAAGGGCCCTACTTATGATGAGTTGAGGAGGTGCAATACTAGATTGGAGGAGTTTAAAAAATCATGGGAAATTACTAGTTGCACATTTATGTCCGATGGTTGGACAAATCGGGAGGGCAAGACCCTTCTAAATTTTCTAGTTCACTGAATCTATTGATTGGAGGAGTTGAAAAAATCATGGGAAATCACCAGTGGCACATTTATGTCCAATGGTTGAGATGAATGGGGAGGGTTGTTAAGTACCCGAATATATTTGAAGATAAATCTCAAAATAAACCCACGATATCAACAAGAATAATCCAAACCATTCACCAGAATACTGAACACAAGAAATAGAGAAAACCCTTGAGATAGGGTAACACCATATATTAATCCTTAAGGAAGGATAACACTCATCAAGCAATGCTTGCTACATTCACAATAATTTTCACTATGTTTCATTACATTGTTTACACTTCTTTATATAGCTCTCTCTATCTCCTAGGAACCTTCTAGAGAGCCTTCTCACATTTATTACATTTAACTACCATAGTGGGCCTTATTTAATATAGTGGACCTAGTCCACCTTACATTAAATGACCACATTCTCATATATTGAATGACTTCCACTAATAATACATAACCACATTCCCATTGGGTACCTCCCTAGGTACCCCATATTACCTCCCTAGGTATACTACATTCCATCCCCCTTCACAAGTTTCGTCCTTGAAACACAAGAAGAAACCATACAATATAACCGGCTAAGCAATGTAATCAACTGGTACCAAGTACGACCATCCATCCATCCTAATGGAAGTCGAACATGATGTCCATCTGTTGCCTTGCCACCCTGAGCTTTCTCTACATCATGTCGAGGTTTCCATGGGATTATTTTTGTAGCCTGATCTCTTCTCGTAGTGCTAGTAGTCTTCCATGCACCTTCTCCTGATTGGTTTTCTTTCTGGTTCCCTGTAGGTGCATACATGTGCTGATTGTCACGCCCTTGCCTGGATGATTGTTGTTTCTGGATATGATGTGGACGGCAATATACAACAACTGTAGGAATCTGTTCTTTTTTCTTCAAATCTGCAACACATTGTTCCTTTGAGTCAATGACTTCCTTATCTTCCCGACGGTGTCCTTCTTGTGGTTTCGTTTCATCTCCTTCTGTAGACTCTGCCTTTGATTCAACTTTAGACTCGACAATAACTTCTTTGCTAGCCTCTGTGGGCTCATCTTTTTTTTACTAAGAGACACATCCTGCAATGTGATTTTCTTTTTCTTGTACCACCACTTCAAAAGCTTCTTTTGCACATTAATATTAATGGTACCCATTGATTATATCCAAGGATATCCCAAAACAATATCCACTTCATCCATATCCATAGCATAAAAATATGAATGCAACACATATTTATCCATACTAAGCTTCAAATCCTTAAAAAATTTAATATTTTCACCCTCAACTTGTGTGCTCTGAATATTCTTTGCAAGAACTTGCAATCGATTAACCAACTGAACATTGATAAAATTATGCATGCAAAACAATAATCTTCTCCTTATGAATACAACCATGAACCTGTAATATAGAGTTTCCACATGAAAATAAACCCTTGTTGCCCTCTTCATCCTTACACTTTGTATGAGACCACTTGTCTAAAATTAATTTTACATATGCTTCATCAAAAAGTGTCATCAACTCATTATAATTAAATGAGTTCCACCATATGCAAGCATCTTCTTGGAAACCATAGTGTAGACATATTCTCCAGTGATCTTTCCATATGGACTTTTGATATTGTATATATTCTTCAATACTAGGGCCATTGTCCTTTCCAGTAAAAATCATCTTGCTTAGAGAAATATTCAGCAAAAACTAGGGTTTATAATATTCTTTGCAGGAACTTGCAGTCGATTAACCAACTGAACATTGATAAAATTATGCATGCAACTAGGGTTAATAGAAACAATAATCTTCTCCTTATGAATACAACCATGAACCTGTAATATAGAGTTTCCACATGAAAATAAACCCTCGCCGCCCTCTTCATCCTTACACTTTGTATGAGACCACTTGTCTAAAATTAATTTTACATATGCTTCATCAAAAAGTGTCATCAACTCATTATAATTAAATGAGTTCCACCATATGCGAGCATCTTCTTGGAAACCATAGTGTAGACATATTCTCCGGTGATCTTTCCATATGGACTTTTGATATTGTATATATTCTTCAATACTAGGGCCATCATCCTTTCCAATAAAAATCATCTTGCTTAGAGAAAAATTCAGTAAAAACTAGGGTTTATAAAATAACTTACTATGCAAATCGCACGGCTTTTTTCGAAAAACCCTGAAAAATGGTCGAATTTAAAATGCTCATAACTTCACCTTCTAGACTCCATTTCGACTAATTTGTTTTTTGAAATTGGGTAATTTTCAGAGAGGAATTCAAATATCCAATTTATTTGGCCAAATTATGCTCAGAAAGTTTCAGATATGAACCTGAAGTGCATTGCCCTCTTTTTTCCTAAAAAGAATCTGCAAAAAGAGCAAAAAATTTCTCCCCTTCTTTGGCCAAGGAAAGTGCTCTAATACCACTTGTTAAGTACCTAAATATATCTGAAGATAAATCTCAAAATAAACCCACAATATCAACAAGAAAAATCCAAACCATTCACCAAGACACTGAACACAAAAAATAAAGAAAACCCTTGAGGTAGGGTAACACCATATATTAATCCTTAAGGAAGGATAACACTCCTCAAGCAATGCTTGCTACATTCACAATATTCTTCACTATGTTTCATTACATTGCTTACACTTATTTATATAGCTCTCTATATCTCCTAGGAACCTTCTAGAGAGCCTTCTCACATTTATTACATTTAACTACCATAGTGGGCCTTATTTAATATAGTGGACCTAGTCCACCTTACATTGAATGACCACATTCTCATATATTGAATGACTTCCACTAATAATACATAACCACATTCCCATTGGGTACCTCCCTAGGTACCCCATATTACCTCCCTAGGTATACTACAAGGGCAAAGTGACAATGTTTATTGAACCTATTGATCCATCAACACATGTTAAAGATGCGATGTTGTGATGTAAATTGTTGGATGAGTCCATCTAGGAGAAAGGTGTGAGTATGTTGTGCAAGTAATAATAGATAAAGCTACTAATTATGTGGCAACTGGAAAAAATTTATTGAACAAACATCCCACATTGTTTTGGAGTCCATGTGTTTCCTATTGCATTGATTTGATGCTGGAGGATATTGGCAAAGTTTACTTTGTCAAGGAGGTCATCAAAGATGCTAAGGGCATCACAAAAATAAATATAACCTAAGTTGCAAAAAACGCCTAACCAACGCACATTCTGGTATTAGAAACTCACCAAAATGGGTACGCACAGTCCAAAAATGCCTTTAGTCATACCATATGGTGTTTCACGATTTGAAAACATTGTACAATATGGCTCTGAACGTTTCTAGTCCATTTCGGCATGAAACCCCCGCATTTTAGCGCATTGCTTAAGTTCTCCAAGCCCACCCAAGTGCCCACGAGGGGCATAGGACTCATAAATACCCCTAATCTATGAAAAAAGAACACAAATTAAGCTCTAATTTGTCTCTAAACCTATCTACTTAATTTTTACATTCTTTGAAAAATTAAAGAGAAATCTCTAAAAACCCTAACAGCCTCTCTTTTCCTATAAAAAACTTCTTCCTTTCACTTTCTTCAACAACATATTGTTCTATTTTTGTTGTTGATGATGAAGATGAGACGGATATGTTTTAGGCCTCAACTCATGTTTTATTTTGGCACATATAGCCTCATATATAAAGGTTGATTTTGGATGTATATCCTCATCTATAAAGGTTGATTTTTGAAATTTGGATGACCAGTTGTTTTCCCGACGTACCTTTGTGGGGGGATCACATTTGCAGGCATTCCCATTTCCAAAACCCATACCCATTTCCAAGTTTCGTGCAACTTAGTATATAACCATGCGTCAGTACTTAACCTCAAGTGGAAAATGACATGAAACAAAGAGTTGGTGTGTCCTACCATCACCCATTTTGCTACCAAAACCATTTCTCTTCAATCCATCCTCAATTGTCAATTAGAGATGAAGAGGACATTTATTGTTGATTATTGGTATGCTAATGCATTGAGCAAGAAACTAGATGGGCAAGCTATTACTAAACTTGTTTACTAAGATTCATTTTAAGGAATAGAGGAGGTTTGGGCAATTAGTGGAACTTTGGTAAGGGTTCTCCAAATTGGGTGATGGTGATAACCTTGCAACTACTTATATGAGGCTACGACTAGGGCCAAAAATGATGTAAGAATATATTATGGGACCAAGGGTGAGGAAAGAGAGCTCAAGTACAGAATGATATGCGATTTGATTGAAGACAAATGGAACATATGTTCCATCGTTTAATTCATGCCACAAGGGCATTCGTAAACCCCTCTATTTCTTACTCTTGTGATTTGTATTTTGATGGCGAGGTTATGGAAGGATTCTTTGATTGTGTTCAGAGGATGGTGTTAGATCCAAATGAATGCCTAGCCATGGAGAACTAGATGGAGTTGTATAGGAGTGTTGTCAAATTATTCGGTTAACATGGCAATCTAGAGAAGGAAAACTATGTTGCCAAATAAGCAATTTTACTACAAATTCGTGCATTTTAATTTATTTTATTTGTTTTCACTTTTCCTAATTGTTAATGGAGGGAAAGCTCATTTGAATTGTTTTCCTTTTACCCTTTTCTTGTAGATTGTTGGTGGAATGACCATGGTCGAAAAACACCAAGCATGCAAAAATTTGCCATAACTGGTGTTGTTCGTCTACTACAATCTTCAATGGTGGATTAGGTAGTTGGAGAAACCCCCTAATGTTTAGGCCATTTGCTTGGATGAGATTGACTCCATGTCTAATTGGGTGGTAGAGACGAAGAGGCCTACTATGCAAGATTCACCTAGTTGGTTAGAGTAGGAGGATATGCAGGAGCATGTGAGGCCAAAGGATGTCATGAACCAATTATTGCAAGATAAGCGAAGTTAAGCATCAATGTTAGTGCCCACAACTCAACATTGAACTCCATTCACAGAACTTTCTAGTTCTGCTACTAGAGAAGGACCAAGTAACTATGCTTGTAAAAGGGGTAAAGGGCATTAATAGTAGATAGTACATTGATTTATAGTTGATGTAATTTTGTTTTGACTCGGATCAAAGGTTAATGTATGATCTACAATGTACATGATTAGACATCTTATACACATTATATATGTATCTTCTTTTCATATTTGTCTAGCAATGTGATTATCTAATGTTGTTATAAGTTTATACTTTAATTTAATTGAAAAAAATGAAATATTTTGCATTTCTTTGTTTGTCGAGGTTTTTTCAAGTTATCCATTTTTTTCTTGTGTTTTCCCCTAGTCCAATAGTTTACCCCTTGTTAATCTGAGGTTGAAGAGCATGTCTTAGACTGAAACGAGGCCCTGAAAATTGCACCCCTAAGTATAGGTGTTGATAATCTCGATCTACTCTCTTGTAAAAAATAAATGATAATCCAAGAGAACCTTCTTCAACCCGATGAAGATCATGACCTTGGTTTTACCTAGGTTGACCATCAACTATCGAAGGTCACAGAATAGGGCCAAAGTATCTATCTATCTCTGCAAGCCCTCTGGGGATGAAGCCAAGAGGATCACATCATCAACGAAAAGTAGAATAGATATCAAAACCTAGTGAAGAAGGTAGCCATCTCTATCTTGGATATGCTCATGTTAGGACTCTAGATCATCAATGTATATCCCATACAAGGTGGGGGATAGAGGGCAACCTTGCTTAACCCCAATAGTACTCCCGATAAATTTGAACATTATGTGAGTTGTGCAAAGACAGTAAAGGACCAACTCATACAAACACGTGATGGTGATCAGTAAGGTCTTGGAAATGCCAATGGATTTGAACCTCTGGAAAAGAGCCTCATGAGGCATAGAGTCAAAGGCTTTCTGAAAGTCTATGAAACGGCAATAACTTTCAAAGAGCGATGTCTTGCGTCCTCAATAATGCCTCAAAGTGTGAGAATATAGTCAATGGTCTAATGTGCTAGCCTGAACCCAGCTTGTCATCTAGCTCGTGGGTGTCTCCACGCAAGCTCCTTAGAAAGCATCAGATGAAGAGCAGTAGCATAGAGCTTAGAGAACATGTGGCCAATCATGATATTTTTGTAGTTGTTGGGATCTATGTTGGAACCTGATTTGTCAATCAGGTGAATGGTGTGATGGGACAAAGTCAATGGGAAACATGTGTGGAAAACATGGTTGAATAGGTCAACTAAATGATCATCAAGGGCATGAAGAACGTGCTTGAAGAGCTCAGCCTGGAACCCCTCCTTGTTTGTTGCTTTACTAGTACTCATTACTTTGACTACCTCCTTGATGTCCCGGTACGAGAATGAGTAACAAACCAAGGGGGGGAGGTGACTTGGACCAGAGGTTATCCAAGGACATCATAAAGTGGAGGTGTGGGAGAACATGAAACTAAGGTCTAACTCCTATGGGAGGGGGGGGTAGCAGGGAAGGATCATAAAGTTTTTTGGAGAATGGATGAGAGAAGCGCTCAATTCATGTCTCCTATGTGAGATAAAGAGGCATTTCATATGGTGAAGAAGGAAGCAATATGAATTCTTAAGGGCGGGGTAGGAGTGGCGAGCATGGGTGAAAGCATGCCTAAGTTGGTTGTGGAGTGTCTTGCAATCCTCCTCATACCATCGATTCATAGGGAAGGATTTGGGTTTTGGGGGAGGGGAGAAGGATCGAGCGGAGTGGGAGTATGACTTAAGCATTGCTTCCTAACTGGTGGAAGAGAGACAATCATATTTGATCGAGGCAAACTCTAGGGATGAAAACTAGGATCTGGGCGAGAGCATCTAGTGGAGATGGGATGAGAAGGTGTCAGGGTCCCCCTTGTCAAATAAGAATGGGTCAAGGGTGGGCCTAAAGGAGGTGGGGTCTAGGGAAAGGGGGGGTTCATCCTATGGGGAGAAGGAAATAAGGGCATGATCAGCTAAGGTGATGCAGGTTACCGAAAAATGGCTTATAAATGGGAGTAGATCATGGTTGGACATGACAAAATCCACTACACTGGCTCCCCCCCATGGGGGAAGCATGTGAAGTAGCAAGAACCCAACAAGCAAGAGAGGTCGTTAAGGACCAGCAACTCGTGAGATTCTCCAAGCCATGAGAGGTGCTTTCCATAAGTTGTAATTGACGCCCCAAGCATCATCCAACAACCAGTGAAGCCCCACTGACTCTAGATCTATCTCTCAAATACAAAACACATCCTCTAAGTAATAATGGAGAGGAATAGAGAGATCTAGTGCAAGCATTAAAGTCACCCAAAAGGAGGACCTCCCCAGTTGTCAAAAACTAAGTGATGTTGGCATACAAGTCTAGGTAGGGGTCCCTGACTGAATCATTATGAATAGAAAATTGAGATGTCTGGGGGGAAGTAGCAAACTACAATGTAAATGTCTCTAGGGAGAGGGGCTATGTTGATTTTATCACTTCAACCCAACACTCGACAGTTAGCTCAAAATAAAATCTCTTTATCTACTAAAACCATAGTTGAGTAATCAACTAAACATGCAGCGGAAGCATAAGCTACGAAACCAAAAATCTCACACACAAGACACCAATATTTTTGGGTAGATACCCCTGGAAAAACTCCGGAGGGAAAACCAATGCTGAGAATGATTTTATTATGCTAACATCAAGACTCTTGTAACTGGGATAATGGCCCACTGAGACAAATACAACTGCACACAAACCTGGCAAAGTTTGGTCTGTTGTACGAACCAAAATTGCACGCTTTTAGAGGTATACATGACCTTGCTTCAGCAAACCCTCGTAATTACGCAATTGTCTCCACTGAGACCCGCATACATGTACGGAAAGCTCCGTACAACGCGACATTTCCATGTGGCTTCGCTTGACTAAAACCCACCTACATGATCCTATATTCTCTCTTCTCCTTGACCTGATCTCTAGATGGAAGTCTTTCTCCACCTATCCAAGATCTTGAATCACAGTCCTTCATGATCCAATACTCTGTCATGTGTCTTCCTTCTTTACCCTATCCTTGCTTTTATAATTATGAGTTATAATCTATTTCTAATCTCGAAAGTGATTGACGGTTGAGATTACTTCTCACACTCACTTGAGATTTACATGCTAATTACTTTTAGCACTTTCCTTAAATAACTCAATTAACTAATTACATAATTAATTAATAAAAGCAATTTACTTTAATAATTCCTTTAATTAAAATAACTTCAAGAGTAGAAGGCTTTGGACGATTTCCACACGTCTAGACACATAGACATGTGCGGAAATACCTATCCGATGCTACCACTAGCATCAACAGGTTAAGTCACTAATTCAAATCCACATGAACCTAGCAAATTAGTCTGAGGCAACCATAGATACCCTCCCCTGAAGGGAGTCTCTAGTTAGACAAGGTTATCGCACTTGAACCTTTGACACCACCTGACCACCTGGTCTCATGCTTCCACATAGAAAACCAATGGTGACCTAGTATGCTTAGGAGTGACCAGACAAAGCTCTTATGGCTCTCAATGACAAAGAGGATATCCAACGAACCAAGATCATCATAAATCATGCCTAACGATGACCAAAATGCTCCATTGTCATTCCAACATCTCACTGAAATATTTAAGCCCTGTCTCATCTCTTGTCGAGCCCATCATTTCGAGAATCCAAGAAAGAGGTTCCCCCAAAGGTGGGGAGTCTCGAATGACAACCCTAATATTTATAATGACTACCCATTTCCCTGCATGTCTTGTTTCTAGAACCTACTCCCTGGAGCGCTTGAGTTTTGTAACCTGTGACCTAGTGAGATCCTCGTCCAGGATGATCTTACTAGGAAGAGAGAACAACCTTCTCTTGGCCCTAGGGGCTTGAAGCCAATCACCTATAAACCTAAACCAGAGAAAAAGAGTGGAGATAGAACCAAGACAAGCCCTCTAGAGGGTAATATCAAGAAGATCAAGGGTATCCCAGAGAAACATGCTCCCAACCTACATGGGGTCCAAGGATGGAGAAGAAAGACGAAGCCCCTCAATTTAAGGTTTAGCTCCCGAGCCCGCCTAGTTCACTCCTCAATGAGATTGGCCTATACCATTTCCTCAACCTTAGTGAGAGGTTGGGGGGGGAGCTTTGTCCCTTCCCTGAACAACCTGTGGCGATGAGTTAATATGTGTTTCAGTTTCTTGTTTGAAGGTGGCCTATTGGGTTCTAATCTCCTCATGTTTGTTCTCAATGTCAAGAATTTCTACATACAAAGCATTATTCAATGGGTGAAGAGATTCTTGCACATTGTTTTCATTCAGTAATTTCTTGAGCGACAAATTCTCCAATTCCACCTCAAAAACTCTATTTCAGAGAATGAGCATCTCCGACTATAATTGTTCCATCAATATAGATAAATTGTGTAACTGAGCTGCTAAAAATATTGGATCTACTAGGAGAATTACCATGCTACCAAGATCAAGGCATTGTTTAAGATCATCCTTGGGTTGTTGATCCGCTGTGTATGGTTGTTGGTCTGCTAAATTTTGCAAATTTGTGTGAAGGTGTTGCATTTCCATCTTCAAAATTGTGTTTATTGTTAGACCCTTGAATATTGTTTTAGTTGAAGGTGTGGCAGGGGGATTTGTGGCCTATGATATTGTGGCCACAGAGACAATGGAGCACACAGTCAGGAGTGAGAAGGAAAAAGGGGAGAAAGGTGATGTTGTTAAGAGGAGGGGAGGTAGATGGATAGAGAGGAGAGGGGTAAGGTTTAAAGGAGGGGAAAAAGGGCGCAAAAGGGGAGAAAGGTGGGGCAAAGGATGAGAGGTAGGGGATAGAGAAGATGAGGGCACGGAGGGGGAGTTGCAGTACATGGGGAGACACAGGTAGCAAAGCACGAGAAGGAACCACAAGTCAACAAAGGCCACAAGCAGAAATTTTAAAAGGGTTGCATTTCCAAAGGTCGCGGGTCAGAGAATCATGGGTGAAATGGAGTCGTGAGTCAACAGAGGCAATGGGCCATAGAGGTTGTGCAAGGGTCGAGTGTCACAGGCCACAGGACCACGAAATCAAAGGTCGCGCCTTCTTGGAAGCTATAGTTAGCACATGCCTACTCTCACTATCACTCCATTACAGAGAAAAGTAGAGCCAACCAATACAATACAAAATATCCCCATCCCTTATGGATTAAGACATTTTAAACACCATATTAAGAATCATGCAAAAGAAGATCTGAAACTTGTTCATGAACACCTCGAGGCGGAATGAAGCGAGGAGGAAAGCCATTGCGGCTAGGGCCGAAACCCTAGCCGCCTCCGGTCTGGATTTTCACTTGCAGGAGCCCGGATCCGTCTATAGCAGCCGTTCAGAGCGTTCCTCCTGCGCCTTGCACGTCGGAGCGTCCCTCCTGTGATTTGCAGCGGTTAGAACGTCCCCCCAGCGATCTGCACGCGGTTTTGAGCAGCGGTAGTGCCTCTGCGTTTTTCTTGTTCGTGGGTGGTCGTCGTCTTGCCACAATGAGCCCAGATCCGTCTGCCGAGATGGGAAAGGATCCTTTGGAGGCATTCAAAGAGTTAGTCCGCTCAGCAGGATCTAAACCCAAGCCCTCGCTGTTGCCCAAGTTTATTAAGAAGATGGAGGAGATCCCTTCGCTGGAGCTATCTCCAGAGGGGCCTTGCAATCTCGCCCTCCTTCTAGCAGAAAAGCCCCTCATCGGAAAGTTTACGGGGTTATGGCCCAGCCCCAAATCGGTGGAGGCATGGATTGATGATCGTTGGAAGTCGATGATACAGGGAAATGTTTCTTTGTGCGCAGTAGGCAGGGGTTTTTTTGTCTTCAGTTTCTCGAGG